>PYHW01009522.1:1871140-1886576 GCA_013186435.1 Turdus rufiventris
CCCCATAAATCAAAGCCAACCTAGAGGGGCAGACACCCACCCAGAAGTTGTTCCTGGCGTGTAGACATGGCCGATCATCAAAGTGATGGCACTGTGTTTATTTTTAAAAAGTAAAAAATAGCACATTATTCCTAACAAGAACCTGACCCAACCCAGGGAATTCCTAGAATCATTGTATCATCCTGTATCCCAGTTTGGAGGGCTCTGGAGCATGGCCTTTCCAAAGAGGGTGCTGCCAGTGATTTTATTTCTGTGGAAAATAGGGAAGGTGCTCCTGCCAAACGTCCCTGTCCCGGCAGGCAGCATCCACGGGCACGGCCACGTGCTGCCGGTGCCTCCCAGCAGAGGCAGGCTGGCGGGACACTGAGGTTTGCTTCAGCCTGACCCGAGCTCCCTGACACAGCCCTGCTCCCTCCTCGCGTCCCTGCCCACCGAGGGAGGCATTTCAGAATTTTAGGGAGCCTGATGTTGGAATTTGGCTCTGGAGCAGATGGACAGCGTGCGCTGCTGCCACCTCAGAGCTCCGTGCTCTGGAATAATGATCCGCATCACCAACCTGCAGGATCCTGTCGGTTTATTCCAAACACAACTGGTGTGGGAGCTCCAGCCTGGATTAACTCTCCTCCAGAGGTGGCTGAGGGTGCCAAAAGCCCCGTTGCAGTGTGCCTGTTGGGTTTCACAGAACAGAGGAAATTCTGCAGTGCTCTGCTGTCTGCTAAACAAATCCTGTTAAACACTTTCAGTTTTGTTCCCTTCTTACTATTAAAAGCGGGGGCTGCTCCGAGTGCTGAAGTGCAGCACAATTTAATTTATTCCCTTTTATCTCTTCCTGCAGGGGCTCCTTCTCATTTAGTTTGTGCATTTAATTGCAGGATAAAACTCAGTGCAAACGGCCCATAGGTGTTCCTGTGCAAAGTTTAGTTTTCTGCCATCCTTGGAAAGCCAGACCCTTAACGTGTCAGGGGTGAGATTCCCCATCAGCAAACTGCAGGAAAAAGGCAAAACTTTGCAGAGTTTCCCACCCGAGCTCGTGCTGGCCCAGCTCTGTGTGTGCGTGGTGACGGAGCGTGACCCGTGACTGACAGAGCTGTGCCAGCACGAGTCCCAGCTGCAGGAGCACTTATCTGCAGAGGTGCACTTTTACTGATAGAGCTTGTTTTCCTTCTCTGAAGGGTGTTTTGCCCTGTCCCAGGGATGGAGCCTGCTCAGGCGTTTATCTGCCTGCCTGGGAAGGGAAGGGAAGGGACGGCTGCTCGGGCTCTATCTGCCGTGTGTGGCTCTCCTCTTCCCACCCACAATCTCTAGGGGCTCCAGCACGTTTGCAGTGGGAATTCTCTTGTGGATGTAAGTGACGTTATGGCTGTTTTCTTTCCACTGGCAGGTGGTTGATAAAACTTCCATTTCATGGGATAAACTGGGATTATTTTGTTGTTTTCCATTAACAGCCGTGGTTTTGCCAAAAGCCAGGCAGGCTTCTGACCAAGTTCAGCTTTCACACCAGTCCTAGGAGAAGTAAGCCAGAAAGTGATCCCAAGGTATGTGTGTGGACTCTGTTAGGAGAATGAAAAAGCACCAGTGGAGAAAAATTAATTAATTTCCACACTGGGTAAATCTCTACTTAATTTGAATCGAAACCACCAAGAATTAAAACTTGGAGTTAGGTAGATCACAGCAACCACTGGCTTTCTTGTTTGAGCCCATGTGCACAAATGGGGGGATGTGTTTCTTTTTTCTCATTAAAACCTTCCCCAAGGTTTTAAGTGATAGAATTTTGCATCATTAACGTGCACAATTTCCAGGCAAACTTGCTTGAACCACCCCTAAGAAGAAGTTCTGCTTCTATCAGCTGTAATTTGCTGGACACTTTTGGGTTACTTGGGTTTAAAAGGGGATATAAATCCAAGCAAGTGCTTACTTTTTACTTGCTTACTGTTTATTGGAAAGAGGTTTTGGGAGTGCCAAAAGGGCACTCGAGGCACGGGATGGAACCTGATTTGCAGACTACTGAGAAAGCAAAAGTAACGGTGGGGCTTAGTTTTTTTGGGAGCATAAGATGGCATTTGTAAAAACTTAAAAAAAAAAAAAAAGTTGAAATATGTCTTAGGCATATTTAGATTCAGGAGGATTTGCTGTGGATTTAGTGCTTTAGAGCATTAATGCTAAGCCTCTTGTAATATTTTTTTGTCCAGATTCTGTGGTTCTCTTGATGGCAGGCTATAATCAAGGCTTGGGTGCTTGTTACAGTGGCAGTGTGGTGTAACTCCAGCTTCTGATTAATTCTTTGTGTTCCAGTGATTTGTCTGCGCAGCTTCTCCTTCCCACTTGTAATGATTTTAAAACAACAACAAAAAAAGGAGGTTTCTTTATCGAGGCCCTTAGGTGGTGACAGTATTTCTGGAATTCTGCTGCTCTCCTTCCCTGTCTTTTGTACACCTCAGGGCTGTCATCAAACTTCCCACCACGAGACCACCCCAAAAAGATTAACTTAAAGTAAACTGAGGTGTCTGGCAGGAAATGGCAAAAAAGAACTTAACATGCACAGGATTTGCTGGGTCCATTTGTGCCTCCAGATCTCAGAGCTGGATGCAGAGAGCCCCATGGAAGGCCTTTAGCTGAACTTGCTGACTGGCTCTGTTGGCAGCTTAGTAAATTCACAAAAGGGCTACGTGACACTTACCTCCAGTGGCAAGGTACTGGGCCTGACTTGGGTGCTGCTGTGTGAGAGAAAATTCCTCTCTCTGAGTTGAAAAGGAGAAAAAAATTCCACACTGCCCCCCAAAACAAAAATAAACACCAAACTCTAAATACTCTAAATAAAAGAGAGCACTGGAAGAAATTCTTCCTGGAATTCTGTGTAGAAGAACAACTTTTGCAGTCTCTTGGGCATATCCCTACAGAGATGTGACTTCAGGAGCATTCAGCCACCACCAGAAAGCAATTTGACAGGTGGTCATGGAAAACAGAATTACAGAAAGGCAGAAATGCACTGTGCTGTTCTACATAAAATACATTTTACCCCTTTTGAGGGGGAGATGTCAAACCAGCACTTGGATGGACAAAAAGCAGCTGCAAGTCAGGTGCAGTCTGCTAGCACAGGGATTTTGGGAGCTGCACCCAGAGCAGGGAAGAGAAGAGAAGCGCAGCGAGGTGCTGGGTGCTGCACACGAGTAATTTACCGACAGTAATTGAAGCTGTGTGTGCAGACACAGGGTGTGTGTGCTCACCCCTGCTCTGGCATTTCCTGATGGCACTCATTAGTGCTGTTTATGACTGCACAGCCCCGTTCATGCTCAGCACTCACCTGGGTCTGGTGTATTGCCTTCCCATTCCGCTTGCCTGGGGAGGAGCTTGGTGCTTTTTCTGAGAAAGACAGAAAAAATGTGAATAAAAAGGTTGTGGGACTCCAAATGCAGATTTGCAGGATGTGAAGGCTGGGGTGTAAGTGCACATTCTAAATTAAAATCATCCTTTTAGCAGGAGTTCAGTTTTGGGTTCCCCCCACCTGCAGCTGGAAGGTTGGGAAATTTCAGACATGAAGAGACAAATCCTTCAGAACACCCTGCCACCATCCCTGTTGATGTGAATCTGGATTATTCCTTACCCTAAACAAAGCATAAGGGAAACCTCTTGTGCCCTCAGCCAGGAGCAGCAGGAATTTTTCTGGCTGGGAAACTACTGGAGGCAGCTCTTTTTCCAGGGCCTTTCCCCTTCCCAAGTTTTGCACTCACCTGTACTTTCCAGAGGGAATGCAAAGCACAGCTCCTGCTGAGTGTCCTTGATCCTGGCCACCAATCCTTCCACAATTACCTCTGCAAATCAACAGCTCCAAGGGCCTGCAAGGGAAAACCCAATTAAACACCTTACATGCTTTTTTTAAAGGCAGGAAAAGTTCCTGGGCTCCGCAGGCTGCAGGAGAGGGAGGAATGTTTAACCTTGTGTTGCTACAGAGAGACCCTCCTCCCTGCTTTAGTGTCAAACCCCTTTTATTTTGAAGTTCATCAGATTCCAGAAGTACAAAGAAAAGTACAAAACCCAGAAGCTTTTGGTCAAGCTGTTAATAATAATCAGGATTTGTGGATGGAGTTCAAGTTTGCTGTTTACCCTTTAGGGCAGCTGAATGAATTGCTCGGGTAGTTTTCCCCTCGCTTTTCAGGAATGCTTCCATCTGAGTGAACATCTTTGTGCCTTCTAATCACAAATTAGTTTTGCTTTTTTTTTTTCCTTCCTAAGAAATCAATCTAAAGGCCCTTTGAAAAGGGTCTGGATTTAAGCACCATCTAAAGAGAGTGCTGAGTGCCTCCTTCTGCAGATTTGTAGCTCTCTTTTTAGCCATAGGATACTCCCAGGAAAACTGAGAAAGGGGGAAAGCAGAAAACTTACTTTTTATGCTTTGCTGAGTATCACCATCCTGTGTGAGATCACACGGGGGGTCACCCCAAAAAATGTCCTTTATCCTGAGTCAGCCTCCACATGTGGAGAATATCCTTTGCTCTTCCTGCTTCCCCTACAGCTTAAAATTCAATTTCTGCTTATTGTATGATATTCATTTACAGCTGGCCCTGGCAGTGGGAAGGAGCTAGCACAGGATGAGCGGCTGCCCAGCCAAAATTTCCACTTGTGAACGCCTTTCCTCTAATCTCTTTTTGTTCTGGAAGGTTAAGAAAGCAAAAGGAAGGCAGGGCCAGATGACTTCTCACATACCAGAGCAGTCCCAGGTGCCAGGAAGAGCAGGGCTCACGTTTTTGCCTCCATCCAAGTCACATCTTGCCACTGGGAGCGGGTCAGTCTCCAGGGAGATGTTTGTACCTGTGCAAAGAGCCTCTTCCTCCTCCTCAGTCTGGAGCAAAGGACTGGCAAGGAGTGGAGTGCATCAGAGGAGCTAGGAATGGTTGGAGTGGATGACAGAAGCACATCTATTAAGTATTTTGAGACCTGTGGATAGGCCAGGAGGTTTGAGAAGAGGCCTGTGCTAAGTGCAAGGTGGTTTTGTACCTGCTTTAGGAACCCTCAGGTGCTTCCCGTGCAGGTAGAGGGGGAATAATTCAGTTTTAAGTCACTGGCCATTTATGTCATGGCAGCTGCAGGTGTGAACAAAACAGCCCTGGATGTGTGGAGATGAGTATAACTCACAGGTATTTTCTGCTTGGAAAATTACGTGGTTGAAAACCTCAGGCTGTCAACAAGGCTCCAGCATTCCTGAATCCCTACCTGTCTCTTGCCCCTACCCACTGTGTCTCTGCTCTTCCTTTACTCTCCGTTTCTGTACAGCAGGGGAGGTAGCACCAGGGCTTTGGGTTGCATTTGTCTTCTTTAACTTCCTTTCAGAGAGCTCTGTAATTAACCTCCCACCTGCCAGTACGTTAAGAAATACCAGAAAACCAATCTGTTTGGAAAACTGCAGCAAAACTTGCCAAAGGTATTCCCTGGCTTAGGTGAAATCCCTGCACAGGAACCCACACAAGTTCAGCCTCTCTTGTGGAGCAGGGTGCCCAGAGAAGCTGTGGCTGCCCCTGGATCCCTGGAAGTGTCCAAGGCCAGGTTGGACTGGGCTTGGAGCAGCCTGGGATAGTGGAAGGTGTCCCTGCCCATGGCAGGGGGTAGAACTGGGTGGCTTTAAGGTCCCTTCCACCCCAAACCAGTCTGGGATTCTGTTTGGAAGTGTAAGTATGGTGTAAATGCTCCTGGGAAAGACTGGGATAATCAAATACAGAAGCAGCTGAACTATCTTTCAATATTCAAATAATATGCTTTGCTCAGGCTATTATGCAAACTTTTCTTCTTCTGAGATTAAAATGCAAAGTACATTTAAACACACCCTCTGGAGAACAGGGTTTATTACTACGAACTGGAGGGGGGGTTAACAGAACCCTTCTCTCTCCTCCTGACCATACAAGCCCGGCTACTTGGAGCTCCAGTGCAGCATCCTGTGGCCTGTTCAGACTGAAAAGGCTCATTTGTTGTGCCAGTGATTGCAAAACAGTTTCCACTATCGGTGTGTGGTTTTTACTTTGGCCTTTTTTGCTTTTTCTCCTCCTTTCTTTTTAAGATCTTGAGCTTTGACTCATCGCAACTTACCTGTGGTTGAACAAGGCAAGCCTTGTAACTCTAAAGCTGTTTGAATTAAGTTTTACAGTGGCAGATTTCTGTGGATTGTAGAGGGAGAGTAACTGAAGTGTTGCTGGGCTTGGCTTATTCTGTGGAAGTGCTGGCAGTCTCTCGCTGAAAAGGGAAGATTTCCAGCCACTATGGCCATGGAAATAATCTCATTTCTTTTCTCCTAGCACAAACTTTGCTTTGAAGGATGAAAGAGTATTGATGATTCCAGCTGTTGGCTTGTTGAGAAGAGCTCTCCCGAGTTCCTGCAGTGTGCATGGATTCATAATTCCCGTGCAGTTTTGCTCCAAGAACAGGTCAATAGCTGACTGCTCTCCAGGTATTGATCCTGAGGAGTTCAATGAGGCGTGGGGTTGGCTCGGAGCAGCAGCCTGAGCAGGGTCTTGATCATTTCTGAGGGACTGAATGGTGTCAGATCAGCCTTGGCAGCAGAACAGCTGAGAGCTGACACAGCTCACAGGGACAGCAGGGCACTGCCAGCTCCCTCTGCTCGTGCTGCTGGGAGTTCTGTGTCTCCCCAAGCCTGGAAAACCTCCTACTTTAAGTTGCAGCCATACATGGCTGCTTCTCTTGCGTGCCCATGGCCCAGGACGGTTTTGCCTTGATCCAGCACTGGCTTCTTCCTTCCCCAGACTCCTGGTGACTTCAGCTCCTAATCCTTTAAGCCACTCTGTCCTGGATCTCATTAGAAGCCCAGCACTCTCCAGGGGATGGAGCAGCATTGCAAATGGGTCATTTCTCTGAAACAGTGCAAGACACTTGTGTAAATAAATAAGTGCACTGTTTAAACCAGCCCTTTGGGGGCTTCTGATGACATTTATTTACGGGCTGGCTGCTGGAAACACTTCTTGCCCTACAGCAGCCCCTGAATGCATTTCTGGTAAGCAGAGCCTTATTCTGGGGAGCAGCCTGCCCTGTGTTTGCGTGTGAAGCAGCCCCAAGAGCTGCTCTGGGAGCACCAAGTGTAAAAGGCGCTTGCAGACAAAGGCAGGTATCGCTCAGTGGGTATTCAGGAGTTGTCTTGCACACACTGAGAGGCACAGGCTGCCTCCAGCAGGGCAGGAGCTGCTCCTTTGCAGTGAGGACTGACTCCTAACCAAGCACAGCAATAAAAAGCAGCTGTGTAATGCTGGGTAGGATTTCCATGCAGTAAATAGTTCTGCTGGTCCCATAAGTGGGGGTGTGACATGGAGCAAAAGGAAGGGTGGAAACCTGGATATTCTTGTGTTACCTGTGATTTAAGAAAAGACTGCTGCATTTAGAGCAGATGAGGGAACGAGGGGAATAACTAGTGGGTGTACGTCAGTGGGACAATTAGCATTTCCATCAAGTGAGTGCCAGTTGGCTCTGGAATTAATCAAATACAGCTCCTTCCCTCCCTTCCCACTCCTCCCCTTGGCTTTTGCTGTTTGCTTCTGTGACTTGTCTGTGCTTCTCTGGCCTCAAAGAGATAACATGGAGCCCCCTGGGAGCCCAGCACCACTCAGTTTACCTTTCCCTGTTCCCAACTTGAATTTCCTTGTACTCTGTGTCAGACTTTTCCTCAGGGATTCCTTGAAATCTCCTCAAACATTCTTTTTTAATTGTTTTGAGGTTGTTTTTTTTTTTAATAATAAAAACAACCATGATGAGACATTTGATTCCCTGCTAATCTCTATCCTCAGTCAGGGTACTTGGAATAAGAATAATAAACACACAGTACCTGGGCTGGCAGACTCGGGGTGCTCACTGAATTCTTGGGTGAGGCAGTGTACACAGAGGTGGTTGGACGTATTCCTGCAGGAAAGCACCATGAAAAAAATCTCAGATCCACACAAAAGGCCGTCAGAATTCCCCATTCTCCAATATTTTCTTGCTAGGATATACACAGTAGGTCCTGTATATAGGGATATAGCAAATAATTTACCTTGAGCTGACACATCTGTACATACTCCAGTCTTGGAGGTTCCTTTAAATCCCCTTAACATACCCCTGAACAATCAGGTTTTCCTCCCTCCCAGAGTACTCCAAGCCACTTTTTGTATTTATGGGAATTGTGCTTCTCTTCTCCTTGGGCAGGCTGAGATGGGGAGACTTTTATCAATTCTCATAAAAGCAGAGCAGTGCAGAGGAGCACCCTTCCTCTCCCCCCTTCTGCAGCCACTCAGGCCTGATTACAAAACACATAAATAGACATTGAGATGAGCAGATAAAAATGGTGCTGTTTGCCAGCTTCCAGGCCAACTTGCCAAGGCTGGACAACGTGTGTGTACACACGAGCACGCCCCGTCAGCCAGCAGCATGGCTAATTCCTGGGAGGGATCACCATATGGAAGGGATGGACTGTCAGCTGGGCTCAGGAGAAGGAAGAGCCACTCCGGGCTGCCTGCTGGATTGTTTCCAAAATGCTTTGGCAGTTTGACTCATCCATATACAGAGGCTGGGGAGAAAAAAAAAATAATAATCACAAAGAATGTCACTGGGCTGAAGGCGAGGGTTTGGAGCTGTGCCAAACATCCATGAGCACAGGGCTGCAGCAGGATGCAGGCACAGCTCTTATCCATTTGCCTCCTCATTTATGCACTGAGGTATGAAAGAACTAAACAAAACATCTTATGGTCACTGTGGTTTAAGAAATGCATCTCTTTGGGGAAGGGACTCTGTGTTTGAAACCCGGTTGTTTGTTGCCCAGAAAAACATTTCTCCATAGTAAAACCTCTGCTGCAGCCCAGTAGCTCAACTTGTCCTCTCTGACACTCTTCACACCTTCAGTAGCATTCCATTATTTGTTTTTTATTTCTGGGCTTTAAGTGATAGTCAGTATGCCTCATACACAAAAAAACCTCAGCAAATAAAACAGCATAAAACCCCAGAAGTGCAAGGAAAAGGCAGGCACAGACCTACAGGTGGAAACACAGTACCTGTCCCTGGTCCTTCTTATATCCACCTCAGAGAGCTGCTTAGGCTCACCAGGACCACACCTGGGGTTCAGAGTAATCCTGCTCTGCCAGCCACCTCTGGGTTTTTGGGGATGGACTTGGACACAGAGAGTTACTTTAGGAACCCCCAGAGCTCAAATATTGTTCTTAGTAACACACTGATGTCCTCATGTCCAGGTTTGCTTTAATTTACACAAAGCCAGGAAGAGATTTTGTGTTTAAATGACACAAAATCTGGGTCACACTACTTAAGTTTACAGGCTTGGATCTGTAGCAGAGAGCAAGTTTTAGCAGCTTCAGAAGTTTTCCAAGGGGAGAGAAGAGCCTGCCAAAATTTGCACTGATGCACATTGGATTTTGGGGTTACCAGATTCAGGGAACTCTGTGTAGCTCCCTGAAGACTGAGCAAAACCAGGTTGGGAATTCTGGATATTGTTTTAGCTCCAGCACAAGCAGAGTGGGAGATAGGAATGGCAGGATTTGGGAACACAGGCAGAATTAATTTTTTTGCCTAAGAAAAAAATTACACACGGTGACTTTCAAGTCTTGCTCAATGTTGCTGTGATGGAGAAAGAGAAAATAAAAAGTGCATTGGATTTGGGCTTGTTTTCCCCTTTCTGTAACTGTGGCAATGACACTGCTGCCTGTTTGACTCACCACTATTTCAAAGCAGCATTGAAGTGACTAACAGCTGAAAAATGTGCGTGTCCTTCGCCTCCCAGCTCAGGGCTCACTTCTGTGGAAGGCCCCTGATGGCCACACATGGCTCTAGATGGGCAGAGCACTCCTCTTAATGAGCCAAATTTCAACATCATTTAATTGGGTGCCCTGCTGAGGAACAATCCTGGGGCTTTCAGGTGGTCAGTGGTCTCAGCACCGTGGTTTTAAGGACTTTATCACAGAACACTCACCCAAATCCTGAGTTTTGGACAGCAGAGTTTGCCATGTCTTGGGTCCAGGTGCTCTGGAGGTACAGAGCAGTTTAAGATCTGACAGATGAAACAGCAAGGGTAGGTGGAATAGATTTCTTGTGGCCTGGCAGGGGCTGTGAGGAGTCTGTTCGAGAGCTCCCCACTTTTAACACTGGCACTTGAAGAGCAAAGATAAATCCACCAAAATCCAAGCACCAGAAATTTGGCACTCCCAGAGCGTGGTGGGGAAAAACTGTTCAGAATTTGAGGTTCTGGGATGAAGATGGAAGGATTTCAGGTCTAATCCCTTGTCCTTAAGTAACTGCTTCCCTTCATGGCCCCGTGCCAGGCAGGGTGAGGCAGAATCCTCTTAGCCCATAGCTCTGCTGGCCGTGTGACTGCACCTGGAAATGACAGGGGCTATAATTAGATGTGGGGCTCACATTTGCCCCTGCAGTTTCCTCAGGCGTTGGTCAGGGAAGGAAGCAGCAGCCCTGTAAGTGAGACCCTTGGCAGAGGAGAGCCCTGACAGCTCCTGCTCCGTGCTGGAACGCTGCTCTGGCTGCCAGCATCAGCTGGGAAACACTGCAGGACCTGACCCTCACAAAGGGAGATGGGGTCCTTGCTTAGTTGGACTGGCTGAACAAAGCCCTCAGCTTGGTACCTCAGTTCAAGGTGGAGCTGTTTGAGGAGCTTCACAGCTCCTGCAGCTGCCTGTATGAGGGAAGAGCTGCATCCTCTGGAGCAGCGGCTTTGGATCTGTACAAAATCAAGGCTCGTGGATTTTATGTGTCTGGAGCGGAAAAGACCAGCCAATAGCAAACTGTGCTAACTTTTGTGTTTTTAATCACACGCTGTCCTGCTCAGCACAGCAGCCTAGGGAGGCGCAGAATAAAATCTCTCCCTGTGTCCCCTGGCAAGGGGATATTTTTGCAATGGGACATGAGAGCTCCCTTGTGACAGTCAGGACAATTGGCTGAATTTGCTGTGCACAGGCTGGTCCTTAGGCTCTGATATTCACATTTTGCACTGGGCTGGAGCCCTTTGTGCCCCAAAACAGCTACATGGGAACTTTACCTGAGCTCTTTTTGTGGCTCCTGGGCCATTAGGAATACAAAGGCCTTGACTGATCCCGAGCATGAAAAAGCACAAAACACAAAAGCTGGATAGTTAATGGGAAAATTGAGCTAATTCTCCCTCAGACTGTAATTTCAAGCCTTGTGTAAGTGGAGAAGTGGGACTTGGTCTGTTGAAATTAAGAGCCTTCCCTTCAATCCTTGGTTCCCTGTGCAAGCTCCAGAAGGGAGCAATCCGGGAACAGCAGAACGCTCTGATCTTGTCTGCACATTCTGCACACAGCAAAAAACTTTGGGTTGTTGTTTACTGGGTTATGGGAGAGAAACTGGGAAACCCAGCAGGTGACTGCAGAAACCTCAGCTTCCTAGGAAGAAGTACTCTTCTCCATCTCAGAATTCTGCCCAGGTGTGAGCACCTGCTCGGCAGTATTTGTCGTGCATAAACTCTGGGGCGTTTTGCTGCAGGATATCCCTGAGAAAGGTCAGCTCGTGGTGGGATAGAAATGAAGGAATGCCGTGGAGTAACGGTTGTGATGGTCTTTCAGACTAACAGGGATGCCAAAGGAAAAATATGATCCTCCAGATCCTCGCAGAATTTACACCATCATGTCAGCGGAAGAGGTGGCCAACGGGAAGAAGTCGCACTGGGCTGAATTAGAGATCTCGGGTGAGTTGGCTGGGGTTTCAATTCCCACAGCTGGTGCCCCAGCCCGCTCCAGATCAGGCTGTGCCTGGTGCTTCCAGAGTGAAGAGGGGGTGCCTTGCTTTCCTCCTGCAGGGAGAGTGCGGAGCTTGAGTACGTCGCTGTGGTCGCTGACACACCTGACTGCTCTGCACCTCAATGACAACAACCTTACTCGCATTCCACCTGATATTGCCAAGCTTCACAATCTGGTTTACCTGGATCTGTCATCCAACAAACTCAGAAGTTTACCAGCAGAACTAGGAAACATGGTGTCTCTCAGGTGAGGGGAATTATTCTGGTTAACTTCCAAAAAAAAAATCTTTGTCGTAGGGTCACGACCAAGAGTTTCAGTTTGTATTTGAAATAATCCTGAAAAACTCCAGGTTGGTGCAGAGCTTTGGTTCTAATGATAACTTCTGGGTTCACTGGGCTTTTTTTCTGATTGTTGATATATCACTGTTTTCCTCCTTGGTTTCATCTTGGGTTTTGTGGCTGTTTTTCCCCTAATGAAAGTATTTCAGTCATGCTTTGTCACAGGAAGACTGGCATATCTTTCCATAATAAAATTCAGGGTGAACAGTGTTCTCTTTGAGGACGAGCAATGTACAGCACCTTAGGAGTTTCTTCTGCAGTAATACTCACCCAGAGTGTTTTGCATTTGCTGCAGGGAATTGCTTTTAAATAACAATCTGTTACGGGTTTTGCCTTATGAACTTGGACGGCTCTTCCAGCTGCAAACCCTGGGTTTGAAAGGTGAGCTCTTCCCAGTTCCATATTCCTACAAGTTCTCGGGAATCCTGAGGGGGGGCTGGCCTCAAAACCTTCCTCTATTACCTCAAGGTTTTCTGACAGGTTATTTTAACCATTAAGTTGGTAGCAAGAATGACCAGGCAGTTGGGAAAACAATGCTTGTCTTTCTTACTGCTGCTCAGCTTCCTTAGGAGCTCATTTCCAATCTGCAGTCAGGGAAAGAAACCCTTGAACGCGCTGAGTTAATTTGTCTGTTCTCACTCTGGGAGGTTTTCTTTGGGTGGAAGGCCTCAAGAAAGGCAGGGAGCTGATCCCCCTGCTGTTGTTTTGTGCTGTTGGCAGGCAATCCTTTATCCCAAGATATTCTCAGCCTCTACCAGGATCCAGACGGAACCCGAAAGCTACTGAACTACATGCTTGACAATCTAGCAGGTACAGCCCTGGGCAGAAAGGCTTTGAAAGGAGGATTTGCTGCTAAAGCAAGACTCTGAACCAGTGGAGGGAGAGTATTTCTTTTGTGCTCTAGTGTTTTTGTCAGGTGGCTCCAGAAGCACACCCTCACACACAGTGGAGGAGGCTGATGCGTGCTATGGTGTTCCCCTGTTAGACCCAAATGTTCTCTCTGTTCTGCTTGAAACCCTTCAATTACCAACCAAGGGCAAAGCCTGCCTTGCTGAAACCATTTCAGTTCTCCCCAGCAGAAATAGTCATTTGATTGCAATGTCAAATTTAGCACAAGAAACCCCAAAGCCATTAAGAACATCCAGTACCTGACTTCAGTCCTGCTTTATGGTTCTGTCACCGAGCCTTCTGCTTTGCCTCCTTTGCTGTCTCCCAAGTTAAGGCACTGCTGGAAAGATGGATGCAGGATGAGGTACTTGGAGAAGGGCTGGCTGGACCATGCCAGGATTTACCCCTCCTTCTTCAGCAGATTATTCAGTGTGCAGGAGTATTTTGGTGGTGCTTCTAAATCTGAAAACAAGAGACAAAAGTAGTCACAAATCTTACAAAAGACAATTTTTCCTTTACTAGAGCAACTCATTTAAATGATTTTTGCCTACCCTGAAGACTTGGGGAGTTGGGGATGCAAAACACGTTATTGTTCAGTCATCACTTTGACTTAGAAATTGTAACTTACAAACAGAAACTCTGAATTAATCACTGGTTTAATTCTTTTGTAGTTCACCCAGAGCAGCTGCCTCCAAGGCCATGGATTACTTTAAAAGAACGAGACCAAATTCTGCCCTCAGGTAAATCTGTGTTTTTTCTCACTGTGTTCACAAGGTGACACTCTGGGAAACTTGTCCTGGGCTTCATTTTCCTGGATCAGAGGGAAAACAGCAATTTGTTCATTTGTACTAGAAAAATAAACACATGGCTGTGCTGTAAACGCCATTTTTATCATTTGCACGGGATGCTGGGCATTTCTTTTCCATGGAGGGCTTGGCCACAGCTCTTCCTGCCGCTCTTGTCCAATCTCCAGAGGCTGACAACCTTTCCCTTCCTGTCTGTCTCTCCTTGCAGCTTCATTTACAGTTATGTGTTACAATGTGTTGTGTGATAAATACGCCACCCGGCAGCTCTATGGCTACTGCCCATCTTGGGCACTCAATTGGGAGTACAGGAAAAAGGGAATCATGGAAGAAATTGTCAACTGTGATGCAGATATCATTAGTCTTCAGGTAATTAAAAATAATTGCATTTTCCCTCAGAAACACAAAACATGAACCTTCACTTTTAGGATTAAATGTTCCCTATGGAACACTGTGGTCACCTGCTCAAGAGCAAATTCCAGATCTTCCCCATGCAAGCTGTGTATCCATATTCCAGTGGCAGACATATCAGGTGTGGTCTGCTGCTATTCAAAATACACCTGTCACTTTGCCTTTGGGAGGGATTGCAGGACATCCAGGAATGCACATCAGTTCCCAGCAGGCCATTATTCTAGGAAGTGACACGGATTATGCAGCTTTTCTGACACTGCAAGCCAGGGCAGGCACGAGGAAGGGTTTCTTCCCTTCAGTTCTTCAGCCTGAGGTGTTTGTGTACAATTCCAGGAAGTGGAAACGGAGCAATACTTCACCCTTTTCCTGCCAGCCTTGAAAGAACGGGGATACGACGGATTCTTCTCTCCAAAGTCACGTGCCAAAATCATGTCCGAGCAGGAGAAAAAGCATGTGGATGGCTGCGCCATATTCTTCAAAACTGAAAAGTAAGGGGCAGCAGCAGCTTGTGCAATCTACACTGAAACCTCAGAACAGCTTCCAGTAATTAGGATGGAAGTTTCCCCAAGCCTGAGCTGCCTCTCAGAATGTTCACTGCTTCCAGAAAGAGAAGTGCAGCTCTGGGGTGGTGTCTAGACCCAGCTGGAGTGGTTGGAAGAGAGGAAGCCTGTGGGAGCAGACAAGGGCTGGCTCTTGAGACGGGGACACGCCATGGGGCCGTGGTCACAGCTGCTCACTGTGTTCTCTGCCCCTTGCCCAGGTTCACGCTGGTGCAGAAGCACACGGTGGAGTTCAACCAGGTGGCCATGGCCAACTCGGAGGGCTCGGAGGCCATGCTGAACAGAGTGATGACCAAGGACAACATCGGAGTCGCCGTGGTGCTGGAGGTGCACAAGGAATTATTTGGAGCAGGTGAGTACAGCTGTGCTGTCCTCAGTGATACCCAGCTCCACGGACAGGCATGAGTTATTCCTAGGTAATCCATGCTGTTGCTGTTGGTGGTGCAGCCAAATGCAGCCCATCAGACAGGCACAGGTTATGTGGTCTGGCTGTGCTCACAGCAGGATGCTTTTCTCCTTTCAAGCTTTTATCCCTGCTTGCTTACTGTGTTACATTCTGCTTGAGCAGCTCAGCTTTCCCAAGGTCACTGTGTTTACACATATTTGCTCTTACCGGTAGTTGTCAACAGTGTTCAACTTCCATTTTCAACTCTCTTTTCTTCCCCTGGATTGACTCCTTCCACCCTCCCCCAGTGGTT
>PYHW01009522.1:1886626-1898786 GCA_013186435.1 Turdus rufiventris
AGCAGACAATTCCAACAAACACAGGTAAAACTGCCACCCTCCTCTGTCTGCATGGCTGGGGCTTTCATGGCTTCACAGGAGGAGAAATTCCAGGGCTGGAAGGAGCTTCCCAGGCTGTTGAGAGGCATTTCAGCAGGTTTAAGCAATGAAAGCACACCTGGTGCATCTGACCCTGAGCAGCTACACCCTGAGTAGGAACAAGCAGGAACCCGCTGCATTCACGGAAGCTTTCACTGCTAACGTTGTTTATCCAGGTATGAAGTCGCTTCACGTGGACAAACAGCTGCTCATCGTGGCCAATGCCCACATGCACTGGGACCCCGAATACTCAGATGTGAAACTCATCCAGACCATGATGTTCGTCTCAGAGCTGAAAAATATCCTGGAGAAAGCCTCAAGCAGGCCCAGTAGCCCGACAGCAGATCCCAACTCTATCCCTCTGGTGCTGTGTGCGGATCTTAACTCTCTGCCTGATTCAGGTAAGGCTGGTTTTTTGGCTGATTTTTAACTTACCTTCTTGGAATGTTCGAGTCCACTTCTCCCTCTGAAGGCCATGGGGTTGTTTTGCACTCCCCAGGGAATGCATGAATGAAAGCTTCCCTAGGAACAGCTGCCTGTGAAAATCTGGCTGAAGAGACCGTGAGTCCTCTGGCTGAGTTGCCTGCTTTTTGTGCTCAGCTGGACACTCCGGGAGAGCTGGTTGCACCTACAAAAGTGTAGGAAAGCAAAGATAGATGATAAATAAATGATTAAATAAACAGCCGTGCCTGAAGCTGCAGTAAGAAGTAGGAAAGATGTGAGTTCCCGATGAAAAATTTTAAGGAGAGAGGTTTGCTTTGCTAACTCTGATCTCATGGTGGCTTGGTGGTTTTTAGAGGCACTCCATAAAGCCTTTCCCTTGCCAACAGGTGTAGTGGAGTACCTGAGCAATGGCATCGTAGCCGACAACCACAAGGACTTCAAGGAGCTGCGCTACAACGAGTGTCTGATGAACTTCAGCGGCAACGGGAAGAACGGAGCCTCGGAGGGCAGGATCACGCACGGCTTCCAGCTCAAGAGCGCCTACGAGAACAACCTGATGCCTTACACCAATTACACTTTTGACTTCAAAGTAAGCCCCCATCTCTGGCAGGCAGCAGGCTCTGCTGGGGCCATTTTAACCGGGGTGGACAAGGGCGGACGCGGGCCCTGCCCTCACCGCTCTCTCCCTCTCTCCCCACAGGGTGTGATTGACTACATTTTCTACTCCAACACTCACATGAACGTGCTGGGAGTCCTGGGACCCTTGGACCCTCAGTGGCTGGTGGACAACAACATCACGGGCTGCCCGCACCCGCACATCCCCTCCGACCACTTCTCGCTGCTGACGCAGCTGGAGCTGCAGCCGCCGCTGCTGCCGCTGGTGAACGGCGTGCACCTGCCCTCCCGCAGGTAGTGCTGCCCCACGCCTGCCCACGGACCTGTACACTTGTAAATCCCTCTGTATAGGAGTGAAGTATGGCCAACCTCCAGCTGCTTCTTCGAGCTCCTTTCCTTATGTGTTTGATATGAGATTTTGCACATTTTGGTGCATATTGGTATCATTTGGCACTAGGGCTGGAACCAAAGTATTATTCCCCTTTCCAGGTTTTTAATTTAATTTTTGTTTGTGGGGGTTTTTTTTGTTTTGTTTCCTTTTTTTTTTATTTTACTTTAAACTGGCTTTTTCTTTTCAGTAGGAAGCTGCACTTCTAAATGGACAAAAGAGATTTAAAAACTTACATTTAAAGTGTTTCAAGGTAATGCTTTTTTCCAGAACGTGGCAAATTGAGTCAGCCTTTTAGGAGGAAGAAAAACAAAACTAGAGATGCTTGTTTTGTAGGAAGAATATTAGAAACACTGTTTGTTTGAATCCAAAATGGAGACTCAACTCTGCATCCAACGTTAATTTTGCACATTAGCAAAGCACTTAATACCTGACTATAAATGATTGGCAGCATGGCCCTGCCCCTCATCTCAATACTATCAGAAAAACCAAAGATAGCCAAGGATCTGTGATCAAATTCAAGCTCTAAATCCTCCTGATTCCAATTTCTTTGGGAGCTGTTGTCAGTCAGGGCTCAAGTAAAAAGCTGCTGGTTCCTTCCCAAATGTTACTGCTCTTTAGATGTGTTGGAAATCCTTGTTTTCTTTCCTTTTAATGCTCTGGGTGGCCAGTTCAAAACCTTGTGCCTCAAGAGGCATTAAACATGATGCAATTTTCTGAAAAAAAAACCTGTTCGGCTGCTTAATGTTTAAAAAAAAAAAGGCACAGCGATAGGAAAAGGTCGTGTCTGTGTTTTTAAGTTTTTCTTTATTCTGCTTTTTTGCTGCTATAAGATTTTCTTGAATTTCTATTTGAAACTTTTCATGCACTTTACTGTTTCTAGTCTCCAAATGTGATATTTTTAATAAATGAAAAGCATTTTCCATGATGTGAATGAAATTTTTAAGCAGATTGATAAGCCTATATTTATGTCTCATTCGTATACTTCAAAAAAAAGTCCAATTTGAATTGTGAAATCAGTTTTAAATACTAAAGAGCCATCTTCTGTCTTGCAAAACTGCCAAGTCAGGCTGTTCCTCTTTAACTAAACATTTCCTTTGTCATTTTATACACAGGAAATTTTCCATAGGGGGGAAAAAATCCATCAATTGGACTTAGAGGAGAAACTATTCCCTGACTCTGATGGGGGCCAGGGAGGGGGTGGAGCGGGCCAGAATGCAAAAATGGGTTCAGCAAAGTGACAACTCCCTTGGAAAAGTGCCTAAAAAATGGGGGTGTCATCTGTGGTCTGGGATCAATTGGAAGAGATGGGAGCTGGGGGAAATTCCTGCACGGCACTTGCTTTGTGCAAAAACAAAACAAAAAAAAAATGGGGAGGGGAAAAAAAAAGAAAGCCCTTTCCAGAGATGGATTTTCCTCTGGGTGCAAGTATCTCTGTTGGAACATACCTCAGCATTCCCTACCTGGCCATGGCACATGGATTGGAGAGCACTGGAAAGTAGAATAGCATGAAAAACTTAATTTTGTGGACATTACCTTTCTGTATTCAGCTGCTGTATGTTTTTTGGGGAGGGGGTGCTGTAACCTGCTCCTCCTGTTCCTCCACGCACGGTGATCCCAGCGTGAGCAGTGTTTCCTAACCATACTTCACTCCCAACATTTTTTGAGCTGTTTGTATAAAATGGAATTTCCAATTCGCCCGTGATTGTCTATGAACTGCAGAGGAGCCCATTTAGTAATAAAAATCAAAACCCAGCACCAATGTTTTGTAATATGGGGGTGGGAGAGGACGGGGAGGGGAAAACCCAAACCTTGGCAAACGTTGTAAGGTGCTCCAGCTGGATTTTCCTTGGGTTTCTAGCCACGGGAGTGTTCCATTGCAGGAAGGTGTTCCATTGGATTTTCTCTGCTGCACTTCCCAACGCTCCTCATGCCGTGTGGCTTTTAACACAAAAATGTTATTTTAACAGACATTGCACAAAAAAAAGCCAGTTTTGTTCATGTTTCAGTCAATGCACGTGTTTACCTGCCTCTCCTGTGTGGCTCCCTCCTGGTTTTCCCTTCCCAGCAGGAGCAGTGAGGGGATGGTGCTTTTTTTCCCAGCCTCAGTTCCCAGCATGTTGCAGGCAATACCTGGAAAAAAGGCTCCAAGCCCTTCCCTGCTCCTCACTGCCTCGGTTTGCTTCCCAAAACACGGTGCCTGGTGTCCACTCCTAAGGGACAGCACTGCCTAAAGCCAGCAGAGAAAACAAAATCCAACACCCTTCTACAAGCAACTTTTTAAAACTCAATCTGGTGAATCTGTCCGATACGGGGTTTTGTGTGTGTATATATATATACATATATATATATAAAAAAGAGAATTTTGTACAATGGAGATGAATATTTTTGCTTCCTTCTTTCACTGTAAGGAGACTGAACCTTAAACAAGTTGGGCCACGCACACTCCCTCACCCTTCGGTGTTCCAAGGTGACACAGATCCCAAGAGAACTTAGTGGGAACCACTCACATCTTAGTCCTCTCTTCCAAGACCTCACTTTAATTAGAAACAATTTCGGGTGGAGATTATAAAGCTCTAGATCCAGGCATGGCACACCCCTCCCTGTGGGAATGTGAAGGTGAGAGCAATCCTGGTGCTGGGGTTCATCTGTCCTCAGTGGAGGCTCCCACACCATCCTGCAGGGGTTACTTGGAGAGCTCAGGGGGTTTTTAAGTCAGATTTCTTTCTTTGCTGCCTTTGCAGCTGGCAGGTCCCATCCCTGAAAAGATGGAAGTGCACGTGGGGCAGGGGCAGCTGCAGTTTCACTCCCGGGCATGCTTACACTACAGTTTTAGGGGGATTTACGCCCTGCTTCGTGGGAATAGCTTTGCTTTAAACTTGAGAGCCTGCCAGGCTCTGGGGTGAGGAAACACTGCTTGCCCTGGACCTTTGGGCAGCTGGGGAAAGGGAGGTCATCAAACCCCTGAAGTGCTACATTTTTCTTCCCTTTAAAAATTACCTTTTTTTTGTCTGTTTCTTTTTTAATTTGCTCACCGTGGAGATGGGATATTGCTCATCCACAAAGGATAGGGCTAAACATCCACCAGTTTCTTCCCACCTGTGTGCTTCCACATCCTCTGGAGTCAACAAACAGCCCTTTTGCAGCCATTCGTGCCCCTGCTGTGGTTCCTGAGGAGCACAGGGCCGGGAAGGAGGGGGATACAGAGATTTGGGTGGGTGTTTCCCAGCTGGCCACTGCTCAGGGACACGTTCTTGGCATCCACCGGGGGTGGGTGGGCAACACGAATTTGAGTCCTACAGACTTTAAACACCTCCTCCCAGAACGGCCAAGCCAGGGTGTAAACAGGGATAATCCTGCCCAGGGTCACAAGTCACACCTGTGTCACCTCAGTCCGTGTGGCCAAGGCACATTCCTGTGCCAGGCTAGAGTCCCCATCCCAGGAAAATGGGACTCCACAGAAAGCCTCAGCCAGTCACTGGGAAATTTCCCACTTCTGTTTCCACAGCCAGGAGCCAGCAGCAGACCCTAGCCAACTCCTGCAATTACCTGCTCCTGCAGGAGCTGTCAGAAAAAGGCACAAATCCTGGAGCAGATAAAAGGTGGCGCGTTCAGAAGCAGCCAAAGGCTTCACAGTGCCACAGTCCAGCCTACCTCCCCACCCCAAAAATCCCAATTTTCACACAAATCCGGGCAGAAAGAGCTGCCACAGCCGAGGGGGGAAGCACATTCATCCTTTTATTGGTGGCACCCGGGATGGGCGTGGGGGAACAGTGCAGGGAAACAGCAGGTGCCCGAGGGGAAAGCCTTGGCTGGGGAAGCAGGGAAAGGCTCCTGCCCCTGCCAAGGCCAGGAGCAGAGGAATTGCCAGCGCCGTGCCACCAAACCCAGCGTGTCTCAGGGCAGGGGGGCTGTGTCATTGCTGTCCCACGAGGAATTCATAACCGCAGATGTGGACACTGGGAGGGACGGGGTGGGGTTTCTCCAAGGGCAGCACGGTGCTTCCCGCCGTGGCCGCCGCAGCGCTTTCTGGGGGCCGTTCCTGCAGATTTTGTGGGAGCAAAGAGAGGGAACCGGGCGGGTCAGGGGGAAGGGATGGTCCTGCCAAGGTGCTGGGGATGCCAGGGGTTTTCCAGTTGCTGAGCATCACTTACCTCTGCGTCAGCTTGTGGATGAGCAGCTGGATCCAGGGTGCCTCGGGGGTCACGCACACCCGCTTGTTCTTCTTCAGGGTGAGGCTGCAAGGCCATGAGGCCCCTCAGTGCCATGTCCGTCCCTGCCTCAAAGCTTTTCTAACCCACAGAGAAAAGCCCTCTGCTCCCTGGGCATGGATACAAACCCTGGGCCACAGAGACGTGGAATTTTGGCGCCAGGACCTTAGCACCCAGAGCCATGCAGGAAGGGACCCTCTTGGAATTGGGAAGCAAGAGTCACCCCAACATTTGTGTCCTTCCCCCATGTACTTTTGCACCAGTGCACAAAGGGATTGGTTTCCAGGATTTCCACTTACATGACCTCCTTCCTCCTGCAGTGAAGGCCAGGCGGGGTAACGTCGATGGTGAGGATCAGCCCCAGGTTGATGACGTGGGCGGTGGATTTGATGCACTTGCACCTCATGTTGGTCAGCAGGCTCTCCAGCGACAGACCTGTGCCCCAGGGCAGCCCACAGCAGGTCTGGGCACCCCGTGGGGGAGGCACATGGGGACACCACCCTCCCCACTATCCCATCCCATCCCTGACACCCGCAGGCTGCTGCTAATGGGGTTTGCAGCCAGGTTAATACCTCCCAGCACCACCTCAAAGCTGCTTTTCCTGGATATGGAAGGGGTTTAGCTGCAGGGTTGGAAAACTTAACCAACATTTTATGAATTCTACCCATTGCCCACCCCCCAAGCACTCAACTTTTGTTGGGGTCTGAAAGAGAAGCAGCTTAAACCCAGGAGGTAAAACCCCCTTCCCACCTCCAGTACCCCCCTCCAGCTCAGCCGCAGGGTTTAAAAGACAAGCTCGAAGACAGACAAAAAACAAATCTGAAAGCTCAGCAGAACCCACGCTCAGGCCCATCTGGGCCACTCAATGCCACAATCCAGGTGTTTGGAGGGGGACACGGATGGACAGACACCAAAAGTCACTCACCACCCCCCGGCACCGAGCTGCTCAGCAGCAGCAGCAGGAGCAGCGCCGCTGGCAGCAGCCGCATCCTCGCTGCCCGCCCCGAGCTGTGCCAGGGCTGGTTTATAGCCAGCCCCTCACCCCAGAGGGGATTTCACAATCCCCCTTAGGGGCTGGGAAGGGCCAGAGGGGCAGGAAAAGGGGCAGTCCCACGCCTCAACTTCCCTGCCCTCGCTTCCCCCTGCCGCACGTGGCCCTCGCCAGAAAAAGCGGAAAAAGCTGTGGTCACCTCCTCAAACCTGCTGTGTTTGGTGCCCCCCGTGCCTCCCACCCCGAGCACCCCAAATCCCTGGCATGCCACATGAAGGGAGGCAAGGGACAGTGACAGAGGGCTGCCACCTTTATTGGGCCTGCTGGGTCGTGCCCCAAAGGGACACCCAGTGCACGGCTATGGGATGGGAGAGGCTGGGAGCAGGGATGGGCATTTTTAAGGGTTTAAAGGCATAAAAAGGGGCTCAGGTAGCAGCATGCTCCCCTCTGGACTCGGGTAAGGCAACAGCAGGATGGGGAAGGGAGGCAGTTCAGAGCCCAGCACATCTGGCCGTGCCTCTGGTGGTAGCTTCCTCAGCGGGGAGCCTTCTTCTTCCTCCTGCCAAAAGCAGAAGGGGGAGGAACGTGTGAAGACAAGTTCCCACGGGATGCCCCTGGTGCTCAGGGAGAAAGGGGAGCTTACAGCTGAGGGAGGTCCTGCAAGAGTTTCTTCACCCAAGGGACGTCAGGATCCACACAGACCCTCTTGTGGCTCTTCAGCTTAATCCTAGAAAACACGAGGCCTTTCAGCAATGCAACCTCCACTCCTGCAGAGCCTCCCACCCTCCTCACAGCAAAACGAGCAGGGAACTGAAGGGATTCAGGGGGAGCAGAGGGTGCAGACCCTCAGGAGCCACTTACACCACCTCGGGCCGCCGGCAGCGGCTCCCCACGGGCCACACCTCGACGCTGCTGTACTTCTCCGGTGGGATGAAGGCTCGGGTGCTCTTCAGGCAGCGGCAGCTCCGGTTGCCGTTGGCTTCCAGGATTGCTGGAGGAGCACACGCATCACCCCAAAACCCAATGCCACCCCCAGAACCCTCCCTGGGCAACGCCTCTCCCTCCACGTCCCAGCAGGATCACCCACCCCAAAGCGGGAAAGCCTCACCTGCGTCCCCAGGCTGGTGGGACAGCAGCAGCAGCCCCAGCAGCAGGGCTGCCCGTACAGCCATGCCGGCCCAGCCCCGGCCCCGCAGCACCCCTCTATTTGAGCTGGGAAATAGGAGAAGTGAGGCGGCACGGGAGGCCCCGGGGTCGCCGTGGTTTTGCCCGACCCCTCTCCCTGCTGAGTTTGCAACGCTGCCGATAAAACGCGGCTTGGGGTTTGGCAGGGGGCCTGGCTTCCCGAAAGCAGCTCTGCTTTCCCCTTCCTCTCTTTGTCGTTTCCTCCAACTTTGTTCTTAGCGCACCCAGCCCCACGAGCCTGGAGGGTTTTCTGGGGTGCTTTTCTGTCTGCATGATCAGGTATTACTCATTTCTCCTACAATCACATTGTCCCCCTGCAAGGTACAGCCCAGCAGCACCCT
Organism: Turdus rufiventris; assembly: GCA_013186435.1. Taxonomy (NCBI): domain Eukaryota; kingdom Metazoa; phylum Chordata; class Aves; order Passeriformes; family Turdidae; genus Turdus; species Turdus rufiventris. The sequence continues at coordinate 1,894,880 of PYHW01009522.1, forward strand.
GGTGACATTTCTTTTGCTTTTTTTACCCCAAAACTCTTCCAAGTGATCTCACGCCCATTCCCAACATATTTCCATATTGGTCTGGACTGTTTTTTAAAGCCTTACAGCCCCCTGTAAATCCCAGCTCCATCACTTGGATTTGGGGCACTTGGGCTGGATTGTCCCATCTCCCCCCTAGCAATATCGTGCCCTCAAATCACCACCAGGAGAGATAACAGGTTATGATGAGAAGGATCCCCGACAAGAGGGAATGACTTCATAATGCCAGAGGGCAGGGTTAGATAGGATAGTTGGGGGAAATTCTTCCCTGTGAGGGGAGGGAGACCCTGGCACAGGGTGCCCAGAGAAGCTGTGGCTATCCCTGGATCCCTGGAGGTGTCCAAGGCCAGGTTGGACAGGGTTTCAAACAGCCTGGGATAGTGGAAGGTGTCCCCGCCCATGGCAGGGGCTGGGACTGGATGGGATTTGAGGTGACTTCTAATCCAAGCTGTCCTAAATCATACGTGGCTTCAAAGCTAGGAGATCCAGGGAAAATCCAACAGAAAGAAAAATCCTGAATTTTATTGGCCTTGAGCTTCCAGAACAGGACATGCCATGCTGTGACACACAACCCTTAGACACACACTCTGTTGTCAAGCACTTCACATAGAAAAAGTCACAAACTCATTCCTAAAGAAACTGGAGCAGCCCCTGCCAGGGAACAGCTTCACAGTCCATAGGCAACTAAATAAATGCAGGATTCATATTCATGCTGATTCAGGGACCAAGAGCAGGGGAGAACCCCCCACAAACCTGCCATGGGGCTGGGGCCAGCAGTGAGCCACCCTCCCCACAGCCACTGCCAGCAGAGCCAGCCGTGGGGCTTTCAGGAAGGGGAGGAAGAGAGGGCAAACGGAGGAGCAGCCAGGTCTGCACACCTGGGCATCATCCGCCAGCCTCGGGGCTCTGGGCAGCAACTTCCTCAGCAGGAAACTTACTTTTTCTTCCTGTGAAAAGCAGAAGGAGGAGAAATGTGTGAACGCAGAGAAGAGCAGGTCTGGGAGAGGAAGCTCCTGCCCCAGCCAGGGAAGTCGCTGCCGTTTCCCCAGGGTGGCCATCGCTCGCACGAACCCAGCACGGGCATGACCAAGGACAGCTCTCCCAACCCAGCATCAACACACTAGTGCACCTGCCACGAGCAAACCCTGCTCCTGACACTGCTCCCCTCATGTTTTTTCCCCCAAACTGCTTTGGAAGTGCAGCACTGTGCGTAAGCCGGGGGGGCATGACCCACAGATGGGTTGTGTTGGGCTGAACACTGCTTTGTACAGCAAAGTGCTGCCCCTCATCCCTTTGGAAGCTGGTCCTTTGGACAGCAGCAGGCCCTGTGAGAGCTCCCGGGCCCATGAAGCTTCCCAGAACCACAGATGTGCTGGGATGCTGTCCAGGAACACCTGAGCCAAACGAGTTCCCATCCGACAACTTACGTGCTGGCAATGCGCTTCAGCAGCTTCTTGACCCAGGGGGCTTCAGGACTCACACACACCTTCCCCGAGGTTTTCAATTTAATTCTGAAAGGCAAGGAGAGCTCCTGAGCATTCCTGTCCCCTCCAAAGGCAGGGATTCAAGCAGCCAGAGCTGATGGGGAAGACTCAGCTTTTGCTCACAGCATCAGTGATTGGCTAGGAACAAGTAAGATGCAACACATCTCTAGATGGAGCAGAGACTTGAAGCCTGCTCAAAGACAATTGTTTTTTTGAGATTTACAAATGTATTAACACCAAGCAGCTATAAAAATCTGGGATAATTTGTTATGGCTCACGCTGCCTCATTGTCTGAGGAAGTGCTTGCTCCAGGCTGCAAACAGCCCCTGCTCCAGCTCCAGGAAATCACACCATCCCCTGCTGGAGCGATTCCTTTAAGCCCTGGGGACCTGCATTTCTGTACCTGCTTTTCAGCAAGTAAGCTGGTGGCGTTTTTGGAAAGGTTTGGTTTCCAGCAAGGTGGCAGAGAAGCAAGAAGGTGGCAGCAGAGAGCCCACGGCACTTACATGATCTCCGTGCGCCTGCAGCTGCTGCCCACGGGCCTTATCTCAATGCTCTCGTATTTCTTGGGACTGATGTAATCCGAGGTTGTCTTGGCACACCTACAGCTCAGGTTCGCGTTCACCTCCAGGATGGCTGAGAGAGAGAGAAGGTGGCCACTTACAGGCACAGACAGCGCTGAGAGGGATGCAGCAAGTCCAGGAGCTAAAGGAAGTTTCCCTTCCCGTGTTTTCACACCGCAGGGACCACGGCGAGAAGCTGCCACCTGCACCTCGATTTCCTGCTCCCACACCGCTCCCAAAAGCTGAACCAGACCCCTGCAAAGGATGGCTGCCTTTTTCCCTGGCGACAAGGCAAGCCCTCAGCTAAGCAGGCAGGAGATGCCAGGCTCCCCAGTCGCTCTGGGCGCAGGATGATGCCAGCAAAGCCACCCGGAGCTCACCTGTGTGGGCAGACTGGGACGACATCAGCAGCAGCAGCAGCAGCAGCCAGGGGAGAAGGGGGACTCCCATCCTCGGGGAAGGCTCAGCCCCAGAGACGCTCTGCGGGACCACAAACAGCCCTATTTATCGGGGAGGGTCCCGCCCCAACACAGGCACAGCATTCACAGCTCAGCGGGCACAGCCAGCCAGCAGAGCACCCAGAGAGGTGATGTCATTGCTCCCCAGAGCCCAGAAAGGTCAGTATTATTAATTAAAACCAGCCATTGGGACGGAGTGCAACGTTTGGATTCCCCACACGTCTCCCCCACACCTTATTTCTGTTGGGTTTGTACCCACATCACCCTTCATTGCCTTGAGCATTTACCCCTCAGCCACAAAAAAAGCCCAGAACTAAAGCAGAGCCCAAGACCCTGACTAAGCAGGGGGGTTTTTAATGTACTCAGACATTTACATATTTATTTCTTGGGGCTGTATTTTCCCCACTGCTATTTTTGCTGCCTCTCTGATCAGCAACCACACCACAGGCTCACACCTTGCTGTGGAAAAACAATTATGCTCTGTGTTTCCACACTTGGCTGGGCAAGTAACTCACCAGGATGGCCACAGGATCACCCAGTGCCCTCGGATGTTGGTGGGATGGGGGCTTTGCCCTGAATAAATCTGGCAAAGTCACCAGTCGGGAAACCAAAGGGGAAGGGGATATGCGGCGAGGCGAGGAGGAAGGAAGAGGGCAGAAGAAAAGAGATGTGGTTGTGTGATAATGTTGTAATATGGAGCTTTCAAATCACATCAGCATTTTAAATAGCAACAAAATGGTAAATTTAAAAAAAAAAATCTTCCCCTCAAACTCAACCTACTCAAGCTAGGCATGCCTCTTTGAAAATCTTGTCTTTTCCCCTGAGTCCAAAAGTCTTGTGAAGTGCTTGGACTCCCTGTACAGCAGGGTCACAGAGAGGCCAGGAATTTCCATGAGCTATTCCCAAAGTCCTATGGAAAGAATGGGTGCCTTGCTGTCACAGCAGTGGAAGAGGAGATGGCCTTAAAACTGGGTTTTGTTTACTCCTTTCAGAGTTTTCAGTTTCCTTGCAGAGAGTTATTAGAAGGAACACAGCCAAGGACTGGTTTTGCTGGGTTGTAGCAAGAGTCTCTTTGAAAAAATGGTGGAAAAGGCATCAATTTATCAGAGAGATGACTGGTCACCTATATAAACTGCTGGGGAGGCATAAAAGACATCTGAAAAACTTTCTGAAGTTTCTGACTACAAAATGATCCTGCTTTTCAAACAAGAGAAGTGAAAGCAACTTTCCCCAGAGCTGCACAATGGAAAAGATGGAGCCGGAGCATTCAGCTGCTGGAGGAATCCAAGAGCATTCCTGGCAGTGCTTAATGCAATGGGTACAAGAAAATCATCCCTGGACACACGCAATGAACAGACCAAGA
>PYHW01009522.1:1898836-1915886 GCA_013186435.1 Turdus rufiventris
CCAGGGTGCTGTGATGGATGAGTGACACGTCGCCGAGGAACACTGGGGTGGTTTCGCAGAAGGAAAAGCCGCGCTTGTGGCGCTGCCCGACATTTCTGCACAGTGAGCAGTAATTTTGCAAAGGGAGAAGCAGGGTGAGGATGTGACCCATGACTGGATTTAAGCTGACTGCTTCCTGGGTGCCAGGAATTCAGAAGAGTGGCCCTCACATAGGGATGTGTGGCCTCATCCAGGCCAGCATCAACTGAAACATAAAGCACCCTCAAACCTTCTCTGTTTTCTGCAGCAGCCAAGACTTAGATTTCAGTCATTTTTTTATCATTGCCATGGTACCTAAATCAGAGACCTCCAAAACAGCACCTGAAGGCCACATGGAAAAATCTTTTCCATGTTTAGGACAGGCAGAAACCCAGCCCCTATCAACAATGCCAAGGAGATGCGGCTCTCCAGCCCTTCAGGGAGGATTCACAAGAGGCTGCATCACAAACATGTGCAGCAAACAAACCTCTCACCCACGCTGAAACCATTAACTGCCCTTGTGTTGAGAAAAAGTGATTTTTCAGCTTATCCCTTCTTTGCCAACAACTCACTTAGGGCTCCTTATAGAAGAAGGGAAAAGAAAAAAACCAACCAAAAAAAACCCCCTGTGGTTTTTTTTTTAATTATCCCCCAAAAACCCCAGCTGCTGTGAACCTTCACCACTGTGGTTTGTGGTCCATCACCTGCTTCAAAGACAGAGATGCCTCCTGCTGAAACCTGAGAAACCTGAAACCCACACAGCTTTCAGTGTCAACATGAGAGCACCAGAATTAGCCAAAGCCTAACGAAATCAATCCAAAATTAGGTTGGGTGAACAACACATGGAGCTCGCTGTTGCTTGCTGCCTTCAAGTGAAGATGCATGACTTGCTGGTGATGCAAGGGGACAAAATTGTAGGTTTGGCCCATTTTTGGAGACAGCAGAGTGGTGGCATGACACCTCTGCAAGTAGGTGAGAAACCTGCTCTGGCATCTTGAAAAGTATTTGGTGTGCTGAGGGCTAAGGAAGGGAATATGGTAAAAGGGAGTCTTGAAAAGGATTGGATAAAGAAGGCTGGGAGCAAGAACAAGGTAAGGAAGATTTATAGGAAATATAAGTCCAACCTTGCTGGCTCCCCAGTCCATCTTGAGGACCTTCGTGGAGCAGCTTTGTGCTGAAGGGACAGCAGCAGCAGACATTGCCACCGCGCAGCCCCACAGCGGGGACAGTTGCTGGGAAGTCCCAGCCACCTCAGAGATGCAAATGGCCGTGAGCAGGAGCAGGAGAAAAGCCCCAGACCGCTGTGCCAGCTTGTCCTTGCTGCTAGAAAAGCACCCTGGAGAACACCAAGCACCCCCTCGCTGCTCTGGAGCTCTCAGCTCCTTTCCAAGCCGGGCCACTCCAAAATGAACCCAAGGCCGAGCAGAGGAGCGCTGTTACTCCTCAATGCACTTCTGCCTGGCATGAGGCACGTGAGGCAGGGATGGGAGCCCAGGGCTTTCCCAGAAAGTGTCACTGAGGGTGCCCCAGCTCGCTGCCCACACATTTGCATGTGGGCACAGGAAGCGGTCTAGACGCCGCAGGTGCCGCCGAGCCCGCAGCGCCGTTGGCCATTTGCATCGTGTGACAGCCAGGGCTCAGGCCTGGCCATGGAGCGAGGGGATGAGGAGGGAAGCCTTCATCCTGCAGCAGGAGCCGAGGAACGGTGGCTGGTGCTATAAGTGAGCTGTGCCTGGCTGCCCTCGTGCCAACCCGGCGTTCTACACATCCCTGTCACCAGCAGGAAGGTCTCTGGCTCTGAGCACTTCCTTCTGGGGCTGGGGAAGAAGCACTCCAGGTCTGTTCACAAAACCAAAACTCCTCCTGCTACATCCAGTCCATGCTTCACAAGCTGGGGAGTTGCTCCTGGACTCCAAGGCTGCGATTGCATTCAGGCAAACACTTGGCAAGAGTCCTGGCACCAAGATCTCCAGCAGTGCTACAGCAAAGTCTCCTCCCCTTCCCCTTGAAGTTTGACATCTAGATAAATGCAGCTACAAGTTTGGTTAGAGTCTGGTTAAGCATTTTATATTTTCCCAATTATTTGTGGTTTCCATCCTAGTTGAGCCCATAATTTAGCTGTCCCCACACTACTTGAAGAATAATCCATAACTATTATTTCTGGTAGTTTAGCACAGCCCTGACCCATTTTCTACTGGTTAAGGCAGAAGTCATCCACGAAAAACAGCGCTCCTCCTCATCCACACATCAGAGTAAAACCACACCAGGAACAGAACCAAACTCTGCCATGCACCTTGGGCTTACACCCAGTCATTTTCATCAGTGTCCACTTCTTGTCAAGTGTCTCCCCACTTTTCTCCCCTTGGGGATGACGCTTTCCCCCACATTTAACCCACAAGCCACCACAGGAGTAGAGATTTTTCTATCAGAAAAAACCCAAACAAGCCAAGAGCAACTGTTCTCCAGCAGCCAGTACAAGTGCACATGGCAAGGAGGGGAAATCCAAGTCTTCACTGAGAAGGAAGCTGCAATACCATGAAATGAGCAGCCCTCCCTTTGGAAAGCCCCTTGCCAACTTTTCTCTTGGAACCAGCACCCCTGAATCAGCACTCACACTCGGAGATGCTCCCAGAAGAGAAACTCCAGCCCAACTTCGGCAGAGGATGTACATCTCAGCGGAAAGAATCGATACTGAAAGGAGCTGTCTTGGGCTAAAATAATCCAGCACTGCACAGATTTGGGGGGTGAAAGAAAGGTGGGTGGGGCACACAGGTGGTGCCCCAGGCTGGGAGGTCACCAAGCTCCATCCTGGCAGGTGGAAACGGGGAGAGAGATGAAAGGGCAACGCACAGGGAGAGAAGAAAGGCTGCGGGAAATACATGAAAGTGAAACCAAGAAGCACAAAGCCATAAAAACCATGAAACCTGCTTTGATCTTTGCTCAGCTTTTATCTCGCCTGTCACTCACAACACACACCCTGCAAACTGGCAAGGCCTAAAGACTCCAATCTGTCACAGGGCACAGCCCTGGGTTTGATACAGAACATTCCTGAAGCTCTTTGGGTATCTCCCCTCCCTTCCATACCCCACATTCCCATGGTGTTTGGGGCAGCCAGCACACAGCATTTCACCTGGCACTTCTGGCCACGTGGAGTTCAAGGAAGGCACTTGGAAAGGTATTTCCCAACATCACCTAAGCACAACAAAATGAGGGACTTTCCTCCTGCCTCCAGGTTGGGGCTGGGGGAACGTGGGCAGCTTAAATGCCAGCATTGGGGAAGTACAAGGTTTAGACTTGCCGTGGGAGGAGGATGCTGTGTAAAAATAAATTTAAAACATCAATGATATCAAAAAGCACCACCCAGGTTCTCATTTTGCTGTGCATGCAGGCTCAGAGCTGGGACCACTAGAGAGCAGCAGACACCACTGCCACAGAGAGCAGGCGAGCAAGGAAAAAAATCGCTCTGCCCAAGCACCCAGATCCAGGCAGGGAATCACGATCCGAGCTAACTGACCGCACAGAAAATAGGAACTCACATCTTTGTAGGTGCTACACGTGCCTGCTCTCATCACAGAGAGGCTTTTTTTGCCCTGAAAGGCAGCTTTCAGAAGCATTTCTGAACCACCAGAACTCAGACCAGGGAAGGACAGAGGAGGCAAGAGCTGAAATCAAAGAAGGGCTTTCTTCCTCTCCCAAAACACAGAGGTTGGTGCTCTTTGCTCAATTCCCAGGCAAGAGCAGCAGCAGAACTGGCTCGTCTTGATGTTCTGCAGCCAAGCAGAGTTTAGGGGAGGTTTTTGGGCGGGGAGAGGCATGGAGGCATCCTGGAAATCCAGAAATGCAGGTTAGACCCTGCAGCAATGTAAAGGGACCTTCAGGAAGATTGCTGCACGGATCACCCTCGAGGTTTAGGAGGACAGAGCTGCCTTCTATCTCCTGCATGGCTGGGGGACTGGATGGAATCTACACCACTGCTGCTTTCCCAACGGGTTAAATCCTGGCAGAGCACACAGCTGGGATCTGCTTGCAGAATCCCAAAGAGGAGCAACAGTAGGATCTGAGTTTAGGGGAGCTCATTTCTCCTGGGCTTTTGCCCATTTTCCCCAGGGTTCATGCAAGCTGCCTCCCAGGAAGCATGCAGCCCTGAAGACTGGCAGATACAACCAGCCTGACAGTTATGTCCAAATCACCCTGAGCCTGGTTTTTCCTGTCTGCTACGACTGCTTATCATCCCAGCTGGAGGGGAGTGATACTGGGAAAGCCACCCCATGGGACTGGAGGGCATTCAGCTGCTCCCCAGAGAGCACTGAGCTTTGCAGGGAGTGTGGATAAAGTGCATTTCCAAGCCAAACATCTTCAAAAGCTGGGAATTTTAATGTTTGGGGAATTACAGCCAATGTAAACCAATGCTTGAAGTCTATCCCTCTGCTTCAACACTCATCCAGCCCTCCCCAGTTGAATTCGTCATGCTAAAGGAAATGATGTTTATCTCTCCCAAATGGACATGCCTGGGAGTGAGAGACCAAGAGCAACACCAGAGTGTGATTCACAGCACATTTCCATGGAGCCCTGCCTCACCCCAAGTGCTGTCTGTGCTGTGGAAGTGTTTAAAGGTCACGGCGCTAAATGCCACCGGGATATTTCTGCTACTCAGGCTGTCTCAGCCCCAGCACTGTGCCTGCACTGCTCCAGGCAAGGAGAGGAAGGAAAGCTGCTGCATCCTGCCCTGATACCACAGACACGTGATGATGTGCAGGAGGTGGCACAGTCCCCATGCCAGCTGTCACACAGCTCCAAGGTGACACACCTGAGCTGCCAGGGGAGGCTGGCCCTGCACCACCTCCGTGCCGGGCTCCTCCTGACACATCTGAGCCCTGCCCATCTCCGGGGCAATCCAGGTGAAGGTGCACATCCCGTCCCACCTCTGTGTCAGCTCCTGGCCCATCACAGTCCCTGCTCCTCACAGGTAAGCCACAGCCATTTGCCCTGCCCAGCTGATACTTCCTGCTGTTATTTCCTCAGTTTCTACACTCTTTTCTGAAGTGCTCGAGCTATCAGGGTGTTTGCATAAATAGCAGCTCACTCACCCTTCCCTCCCCAGCCTCTCCTAAGGTTGGTCACCCTCCTGCCCAACTCAAGCCCATGTTTCTGCCACACCCACAGAGAAAAACCTTCTTTTGAGGCACACGTAACCAGAGTAGAGTCTTGCATTTCAGGGTCACAAGAGGCCCACTCCAGCCACTTACACACAGAACCTCAGTCTGGTCTGTGTTGGAGGGGACTTCAACATCATCCAGCTCCACTCTCCTGCCGTGGGCAGGGACACCTTCCACTAGACAGGTTGCACCAGGCCCCATCCAACCTGGCTTTGGATACTTCCAGCAGGTTAAAAGGACTTAAAATGGAAGTAAAAAACCTTTCCTTACCCTAAACCTCTGTTCTGCAGACACTGTTACACTGAGAAAGACAGGCTGCTTCAAAAACACAATGGGAAGGTTTGCATGGAAAAAGCAGAATCCTGGCTCTGCTCCTTCCTTCACTCATTCTCTCATTATCCTTCTACTTCCAGCATGACAAGACTGGTCAGGCACACAAAATCTTACACCTCTCCCCAGAAAGAACAAACCAGGAGAAGCAAGACACAAGAAGCCCAAAAGGCTGTTGTTGCAAGTTCACAACAGGCTAACAACTGCCCTCCACATTCCAACTCCATCAGAGAAAACAAACTCTTCCTTTAAGACCATTTAGAAAACTCTGGTTGGCACAGAACTCTAACAAAGAGCAAATTTCAAATAAAGTTGCCCTGACACCAACCAGCCTATGTTCTTCAAAGACAAGAGAAACACTGTGCAAACAGAGACTTCTCCTTGCCCCTGAAACAAGGTGAGGCCTGTGAATAAACAAGTTCCTGCTGCATTTCAATAGCAGGCACCAGATAACCACAGACAATGAGGAAAACTGTGCGTACTTACTTGGGGAAGTGTGAGAGGAGAGTGCAGCAGGAGCTGTGTCACCTCTGGAGCCAGACTGTGCTTCCCAGGCCTCTCTGCTGAGCACGGTGCTGCTGCTGGTGCTCCTGGCTCTGCCACAAGCAGCAGGAAGCTCGCCTCCGCAGCTGGGCTGCCCAACTCCTTGGAAAGCGTTCCCACCTGAGCAGATGAGAGGGGTAGCGCCTTTCCCTGCCTTCCTCAGCTACCTGGTGATGGGAAGCAGGTGGAAATGAGTTGAGCTAATGAGGAGACAAGTTACTGACATTTTACCCTCAGAGTTTTTTCTTGGAGGCTTCTGCTATGCCTTCTACAATGTTTTAGTGAAACCACTAAACCACTGTTGCTTTCAGAGGCACAGGAGTACACTTTCATTTATGCCCTGCTGCTCTCTCCCCTCTTTGTAGCAAAGCTTTTTAGCACATGCCAATCCCTGAAGTCAGAAAGCAGTTTAACATTAAATTTGTGCCCAAGGAGCCAAAAACCCCAGGATTAACAGGCTTTCTTTTCCTTTCATTCTGCTTACACACTTCCAGTGACCCATTTTACACAGCCCTGAGGGCTGAAGGGGCTCTGCAGCCAGACTCTTCCAAGTTGTTCCTATTTCTACACGGAAGCAGCTCAGAGCTTGTTTTTTTCTAGCCATGATAAAGAGGATGCACACTGCAAAAGAGGTGTTTCCCACTATTCCAGCCACTTTTGGGCATGTTACCAGGGTCAGATGCAGCCAGAAAGTTCAGAGAAGTCACTGCAATCCTGAACAGGCACTGAAAAAAATTCCCACTGCCCTTACAGCTAAAGAAAGCTGTAGCAGGTTCTTGCTAGGAAGAGCCCTCCCACAGGATTGGTCCCACCCACAGTCCCCCTCTCCATCAGGGAGCTGCCAGGCTGGCGTGATGCCTGCTTCCCCCACAGTGCAATAAATACCCCAGATAAACACAATGCCTTGGGTTAAAAGAAATGCCCTGACAGGCTGCACGTAGAGGCTTGTTGAGCCTCCAGCACCCTGCACTTGCAAACCTCTGTCCTGGATGATTTATCTGCCAGGGAGGGCATGGAAATGCTATCACAAGGTTCAAATGAGTCACACTCAGGTAACCCTTCCAAATGTGCTTGGAATAGTTAATTTTCAAGCCTTTAACAATAAAATCTTATACCCAGAGAATCTTTCTCTGGCTTTGGTAAGGCATAGGAAATGGTTTCTCCTAAATCCCCATTCCCTGGAAATCGTGCTCCAGCCTAGATCCTCCTCCCTGCACGTACAACCAGCACTGCCAGTCATGCTGGTGACTAGAGATAAAATGGTCAAACAGATTCTCCATCTCACACTTTGAGGTCTTTCCTTCTATCTGTCTGCTCAAAACTTTCTGTTAAGACAAGGTCTGGCCAATTACTGCTGGCTCAATCCACAGCAGGGTATTTCCACTTCTGAAATGGAAATCCAGACACTGGCCCAGGCTCCAAGTGCAGATTTGAATTTCAGACTTCCTGAAGTTCAGGAGCATTCTGACTTGGTTTTCTTTTAGCCCACAGGAAGTCAGGAGAACTTTGCTCGCTTCTTTCTGTTACTAAAGAGAAAAACCTGCTCAAACTAACATTTGCAAAAACCCAGGTATGGATTAGGTATTTTATATCCAAAGTCCTCCCTCTGAGATAACCCTAAGATGTACAATGTGAATTTTGGAGCTCATAAATCTCTTCAGAAAGTAGAGCTAGATGGAGGTGAGCAGCAACTGGGAAAAGCACCCTCTCTGCACTTAGGAGGAAAAATGCTGCTCCTGTGCAAAAGCTCGCCTGTGCAGCTCCCCACCTCAGCTTTCCCAGAAAAAGTGAATCCTGGTATCCCTGAGAGACACAACAACAGAGGATTAATCCAGCCCTTTCCCTGCTCCGTAGCCAAGGTGACAGCACAAGAGTGAGCAGGATAAATGAGCAGGCCCAAGCTGGCACACAGATGTGATGGGTTTTCCAAGCTGGTGGGAAAGCAGCTTTACTGAGCTGGGTAGATTTCCATGCTACAAACACGCTTCTCCAAACGCAGCCCTCTTGAGGCTGGGTTTGAGGCAGGGACAAGAGGAAGAACACACAAGTGTGTGCTGATGTCAGGCACTTGAAAAAGGACTTTGATCTCCAGGGCTGAGGACCTCTGAGGAGGAACAAGACATTTCACAAAGCATTTTATGTAACAAGGCACACAGGGCATCAGTTGAGGGATGACAGAGCAGAGTCCCCTACTACTGCTTATTAAAATAAATTATTCCCTGCTGCCAGCTCGAGAAATGATGCCAAAAGATAAAAACTGATCCCAGAGCAGCAATAGATTGAAATGCCTCACACACTGCAGCATCTGAAAGATGGACCTGGAAGGATCTGCAAGAAGAGTAACATGAAAGCTTTGACCCTGGTGAAGCAGAAAATGATTTATGAGCAGAGGCAGCAGGGCTTTCACCCTCTGAGGATGCAAAGCTATACAGGAAGAGTGCAGCCCTGTGACTCCAGGTGGGCCTTTTGTTCAGGGATGAATGCCAAGGCCATGCCAAGGCAAAGCTTCCATGGCAACTGCAGGCAAAGCCCATTAAAGAGAGCAGGACAGCCAGTGAATTCTCCACTGCACAAAATCTCTTTCCAACAAGTGTGGCAGTACTGCAGATTTCCATCAAAACACCATTAAAATGTACATCAATACAGCGTAAGCAGGACTTTATTTGCCAGTCAAGCGAGCCCTCAGCTGCTTCCCACAGAAATCCAAAGCATCCCAATCTTTTCTATTGAGAATTACACACTAGTTACAGCTGCAACAGCTGTCCAGCACTGAGCTAACTATGGAACAGCACTCAAAACATTGCATGACTGTGCATTCCTCACAGATTTTTTTCCCACTGGAGCAGAAATCTGTGTTTTCACAGGCCCTACGAGCCACACAGTGTCCCTGCCCATGGATCAGAGGAAGACACATCAACACCTGCTTGGTGTTAAAAAAAACACCCTGAAAAGGAACAGGGAATCAGACAGAGCAAGGGTGAATCCCCAACCTCAGCTTGTAAGAATGTTCTAATAGATATTCCAGTGGCAGCTGGAGGCTGTGGAGATAACCAATCCAAATGCACATCCTGAGACCAGAAGAAACCCCAATTCCTTCAAGGGAGCCCTGTTGGGTTTCTCGCTGATACACACAGCTCACCTGCATTTACAGCACTGAGCGTGGCCTTTTCCCGATTTCCCAGACAGGATAAAGGTGGCAGGATTACCTTGAATGGAACAATAAAAGCTGAGGAAAGCACGAGGCACCGCACAGATAACCTGTGGATGCACTGTGCCCATATCTTGGGCAAAGAGCTGGCACAGACACCACACCCAGCTTCAGATCACCTGTGGCACAAACCCTCCACCACTGGCCTTGGCTTCTGTCATCCTGCCAGGAGCAAGCCAGGGATCACCTCCTTTTGCTCCCTACCAGAGTTAATAATTGAGCTCTGGATGCCAAAGGCTTCCTAAATGCCCAACTCAGCCACTGTACATGACCAGACCGCTATTTCAACCCCAGACATGTTTTCCAAAGTTCCTTGGAGACTCTGGATGATAAATTACACTCTAACCTTTGAAACATTTGACCCCCAGCCACACAAAATCCTTGCAGTCCACGCCCAACAGGCCTTGCTTCCCCAGGGGCCCTCATAGATCCCACCTTTCCACAACAGCTCTGCCATTCCCTGGTTTCAGCTGCCTTATCCTTGACAACCGAGCACTACAGCAAGGAGCTATTCCTGGCTTTGTTCTGCCAGGGGAACAAAAGAAGCAGGAATACACAGAAGGTCTAGGAGGAAGTGTGTAACACAGGAAGGAGCTGCCTTGGCCTTCCTAGGCCCAGGACAAAATTTCCCTAGACCACAAGCTGCTCTTCTTCTTGACTTCACCAGGTAGAAACAAAGCCAAGCACTCTGGAAATCCCATCAATAACATTTCCTCCATTTAGATGTTTAACAGTGTTCACGTCTCTGATGAAGAACCTACTTGCCATAGCCAAAAAAGCCCCACCAGCACCCTTTGAAGGAGAAATTAAACGCTTCATTAATGCAAAAATGGTTGAGATTGCAAATCAGAACCAGAAGGTACAGGTCTAGAGGCAAGATCACTAATAATTCATGAGCGAAATGCTATGTTTATGCAACACTGAGGATGAGATTTTAATTGCTTATTACTCTAATTGATTTCATTCAGTTGTTATGGCAACTTTCTGCTTTCTGGAGATGTACTACAGCAGCCACAGGCTTACACCACAAAGCACAGCCATGTGACACCCCACAGCTGCAACATGTATTTTAAGACAAATAATACTATAGATGTGCCAAGTATTTACTGATTCCCATTTTGTTGAGCTTCAAAGCCCTGACAGCCAAGTGGGATCACAAGAATAACTCATTCACCTGTTAGTCCAGGCAAAGAGACAGCCTGAGACCATTCAGTTCTACTCTTGCCTTTGCTGTACACTGCTCTAAGTGTACAGAGTGCTCTAAGCTCTGACTGACAGGAATATCCTTCTTACTTCACCAGGGAAAAAAAGGGGGAGTTCTTAAAGACAGGTTCTAAACACTGATTTATTCTGTACGCTTTATTGCTGCGTGTCCCTTGTCCTAAGTCATCAAGTGGTGGGGAAGTCCAGTTTCCTGTTGAAAAGGCCATTATAATAATTAATTACAAAATGACAACTCACCAGGAACACAAGTGCTTCCACTACAGATCCCCTGTGGCCCAGTCCAGCCACAGGAGAGCATTAGGATGACACGTCAAGATGCTCTCAGAAACCTACGTGAACTTGGAGCACTGTGTTTCCAATAGGTCCAGCAGCACAGGAGTGAGATCCCGGAAACTGGACATGGCTGGGAGCTGTTTCAGGGCACGGCCTCCCCACAGAAGCATTGCCTTCAGCCCCCTCAGCCCCCACCCAAACCAGTCTTACTGACAGAGCAGTTATGAAAACCAGCACGCATTTCAACTCCTGCGACCGCAGGCCTTGCGAGTTGCACCACGTGGGACAGGCAAGCCCCAAACAGCTTTTAAAAGCCATGCACACCTCTGCTATTACAAACAGGCCAACCACCAAAATCCCCTCTCTTGGGGGAAGCCAGGCAAACATCCTTGGGTGGATCTGCAGCTGCCTGACCTGGTAAAAACAAAGTTGAGCCCACACCATTCCAGCCACAGAAGTGAAGCCTACAAGCAGATTTGTTTCTGTGGAACCAACTTGAAAGGGGCTGAATGGCACACCTCAAGCTTCATTAAGCCTCCCAAGCTGTGCAGGCTCAGGACACAGCCCATGGCTTCTCACCTTGCCCCGAGCTCACCCACGCCGCGCACGCGCTCCGGCCAGCTCCCGAGCCAGGAGGGTTCTGTGCTGAGGCTGCCTGAGCAGGCAGCTTGGAAGTGGCAGCTTCAGGAAGGAGTGTGTCATGTCCCAAGCACTGGCAGCAGCCAGCAGCACCGAGCCAGCCCTGCCAGGAGCAGCCCCAGCCCCTCACGGGCTCTCAGAGGTACATGTGAGTTAGCAGCCAGAATGGATCTGCACGCAGGACACGAGCTCAAGCGTGCCTTCCACGAGTTCCTGCAACAGTTCTGGATTGACAAGATGCAGACACTTCCCGAGACCAAGGTTTCACCACAAAGAGCAGCAGCAAGGACAGTCCCTGCAGAACCCAGAGGAATCCAGCTCCAATGACCCTTAAGGAGTTCAATACTCATGATAAGCACAGGATAGCTCACCCCAGCTTCTCACACTGGCAGGAGCAAAGCTGAGGTGAGATTCCCACATCTCCCCTTTTCCTTGCCACAATTCCTGGGAAAGCTGGAACCCAGCTCTGGGATCACACACCCTGCACAGCACAATTAAAAAAGGAAGCCAAAAGCTTCAAGGAACCGACCGCCACTCACAGCAGGTAACAAATACAGCACTTGGTTTATTTTTGTTCTCAACTGAAACAAGACTCAGTAGGTTCCTTACCCAAGCACTCCTGAAGTGAGCAGAGACTTGCAGCAAGAAGTCTTCAGAGGTACAGTATTTGCATCATACAGAGTACACAATAAATTACTATCTACATGCCACAGACCTACAAAAAGTTACATACAATGTAAAAAAATACAGTATTTTCTGCTCGTTTTTTTGTTTTAAAGTTTTTTTCTGTACATTTTTTTTTTAATTTACATTTTCATATACACTTTTTGTAAACTTTTGTGTGTTTTTAGCAAACTGAAACCACATAACAGTTATGGACTTACAGCATCACTCTTACCTTTCTAAAGCAACACTTGCACCCACGAAACAGCTTTTAGCTTGTTTGCTCCTTCATTTCTACTTTGGCACCACCACACCTCACACCGTTACTCCGAGCTACTTTAGTCTGCTTTAGCCGTGTCCTCGCCAGGGAGAAACACAGTTAGACTGGAATTTGTGCTTTGATAACAAAGTTCAGAAGAAAAACCATCAACGTTAACTACTTCACCATCACATTTACCTGATATTTTACCGCGTCATCTCAACTTCTCCTGCGCTAACCGTTTTACATCATCAGCATGCAAACAAGTCTGATTATGACTCAATCAATAACATGAATATACTGAAAAACAACTACAAGGGTTAACTATCCAAAGGAATGTAGACTTAGCAAGGTTTACCAAGTTAAGAAGTCTAAGCTAATAGCATGGATTGACATGTTAAGATTTGAAACACACTGAAGTATACAATTTGAATTTCAGTGTAAAAACATCTGTACTAAAGAAAACATGGAATTACTCCTGGCCACACAATTTATACTATCTCAAAGTGAAAACTATATTGACTAGAAACTCCTGCTTACCACACATACTCCTGGTGTGAAATAGGGATCCCTGAAGTTTATAAAAGCCAAGCTTCAAAAATTGCTACTTGGAGTACACAACTCAAGACCCTGCTGAAAAGGAAAAGCAGTTTCAGTGTCCGGCCCATTGGAGAGTAACTCACCCCAGGCTGGCACTTTGTACACACACTGTTCCATGTGACCCACTCAGCCACTTGGAGCTAATCCCAGAACGCCAAGGAGGGGAGGTGCCCTCGGGAGGGACTGCAGTCCAATCTCCTGCTCCAGGCAGGGTCAACACTGAAATCAAGCCAAGCTCGGGATCCTGTCACATTGAATCCTGGGAACATCCCAGGACAAGTGCACAGCTCCTCTTGGGCCTCTCCCTTGCTTCACTGACCCCACAGAGCAAATTTATTCCTTTAACCAAGAGCCTCCCATTTAAATCTCAGGAAAGCTGCTCACTCTTGCTCCACGCTTCTCAGGCAAGACCCTGAAATCAACTCAGGTGTTGAACTGCTGAGGGTTTTGGATCACCAGGTACAGAACTACATTCATGGCTGTTGACAACACAACTGTACAACAACTTTTTTTTTTGCTGATCTGGGGACCTGAAAGATTTTTTTTTTTTTAATTCCTTAAAATTACAACAACAAAAGAAAACCAAGGCAGGCATTCAAAGCATTGATATACCACAGCAAGTTTTGCCTTAATACAGTTTACAGATTACCACCTCATTTATTATTGCCAAAAGACTCTATGGTGCATTCAAAACTTCAACCTAATACAATCCAGACTCAGTGCTAAGACCGACAGCTGAGGGTTTGCCACTTGGGTTTAGGTTTGAGTTCAAAGAAGAAGGTGCCTTCCAGATCACTCGGAGGAGAACTGCTAAGGCTTTCTTCCCCGCTGCTCATGTCTTCACAGGAGTCTTCACTAGAAGGAACAGTGGGAAAGGTAATTTTAACAAAGCACAACCCCTTCAAAGTGGCAAAGTACTCCTCAATCCTGGGGTTTCTTGCACGCTTTTCTGCTCTCAGTAGCAACATCCCACATCTAAATGCTCCTCAAGGCTCCTAAAGCTGAAATCCTAACAAGGCACAAATTTCCTGATGCTAACAACATCCTACGGATCGAGAAGCCAGTGTTCCAGACACCAAACATGAATTCTCCAGGAGACTGAAAACCTTTGCAAGCCTTCCTGCCTTAAATCCAACAGTGCCTCCCCACACCCTTCCAAGTCCCTCTGAACACCACAATAACAGCTCCCCCTTCTTTCCACATGCTGAAGACATTCCAAGCCCATGGATATTCTCAGAGCTAACACTTTTTTTCCCCAAGCAGCAGTGATTAAGCCATAGTTCTACAAAGCTGCAATGACCACTACAGGAAGAGGAGAACTCCCAATAAATGCAGCAGCCAAGGGTTACCAACCTCTCGCTTCCATTGAAACATCCCCCCTCCGGGATGGTTGGCAGCTCAGGAACACTGTAGTAACTGTTCTGCAGGTTTTGGGCTGTGCGCCTCGAAACAATCCAAACCAGTTTCTTGTGATCAGGCTTGCAGCATTCAGGAGAAGAATAATCTGCCAGGCATTTAGAGACCAGCTCCCTCCAGTAAAGTAGGTCACTATCACTGATCTGGAAAAAAAACAAAAAACACAAAAATCCCTCAGAAATAAATTAGTCTGTAACACATAGGCTCTAAAGATAACCCCTCCCTCCATTTTTCCTTCTTGGAAAAGACATGGAAAAAACATCAGTCAAGCCAAAAGTGAGTCATAACTGTGATACCTTTGTCAAAGTTGCTTTTGAAGGTGAACTACCAACTCCTACTCACCTTCCAGACAAGTCTCTGTTCAAGGTGGAGTTACATTGACAGTTTCCTGTCAGTCCTTATTACCATTTTCATTATCAGTTCCAAAGGAGAAATGAAACAAAAGGCTATTCTATTTAAAAACTGAATTAAATTTTCTTAAAATTCCATTTTCAAATGGAAGCAAATTTTTTAAACTACTTTAAAAAGGAAGAAAAAAATGTAAGCCACCATTTTAAAAGAGAATGATACCATATTTTAAGGAACTTCTTCCATCCCTTAAGAAACTGGGGCTGTTCAAGGTGCCTGACCTCCCTGTGGGGGAACAACCTTTTCCTGATATGCAGCCTAACCCTCTCCTGACACAGCTTCAGCCATTCCCTCGGGTCCAATGATTCAGGCAAAAGGAATAACCAGCCCAGCAGTCACAGAACAGGCTGGATGTTTCTCCAGAACACACAGCCAGAGCTGTACAAGTTCTGTCAGCTGCCTGTTAAAGCGTGCATTGCGTACACACTGGGTCAGCAGTTCCTCTGATTTTACACATTTAAGCTTGTTTTTTAACTGCTGCTTTCAGCCAAAGAGAACCTGTAAGGACACATTAAGGGACCCCGAAATGTAACCATCATGAGAAGTGTCATTCCAAACAACTGGCAAAGCAATCCACTGGAAATACTCACCTTTGAATGCTTTTGAACACGCAGAAGGATCTCCAACAGCTCAACCGATTTCAGCGTCTGAACTTCCAGAGTGAGAAGGCACAAGGCCAGGACAGACGGCTAAAAGGAGCAGAAAACACCACTCAGCACCCCAGCCACGACAAACTTACTCAGAAGATACAAACAACTGCTTCTACTCACTTTTGCTTTAGAGAAGACTAGACGGCAGTTGCAAGCTTTTAGCTGTGCTTCCAACCTGTCCAGATTCAACACTTCTTTCCTGTGGGACATCCAAGAGAAGAAGGGTCAGGATCAACAAGCATTCCTTCACCAGGAAGCCAAAATTGAGGATCTGCCTCCTCTAGGGCCGAGGTTGCAATCATTTCAGAGGGAACTGAGAAGGGCTCAGCAAACACCAACTCACCTTTCTGAGGTATGACAGAGTACAATAGCATGGTACAAGTGCAAGAAGGTTAAGGCAGTAGTAGCTTTAAATTCAAAGTGCAACTTTTCTGAAATTATCTTTTCCATCCGTTTCAGGTCGGACACAGTGCATTTACATTGGCTGATCCGGATGATCTCGTGAGCAGATGGGATATTGCATTCCTCCTCCACCACACGGGCGGCCAGCTGCATGCAGCAAACTCCAATGCAAGACAAATGCTTCGGTTTCACCTAAAAACCAGAGCAAGAGCCGTGAGCACATGATCCCCCTGTGTCCCTACACCTCCCTCAGAGGGGGATGAGGAGGTAAACTTGCACAGCCGAGCAGCCTCGGCTTGTTCCCCACCACTACACAAACAAATGGAGGTGGGAACTGCAATTCCCTGCTCCTCCAAGCGGCAGTGCTCGCCCACCCTCGCTTACAGCCCGCACAAATCCAGTCTGAGCCTGTTCCGGGCAGCCCCATCTCTCCACAGCTCGTTCCTGCCCCTGCTCTTCTCTAGCATTTGGTGCCACTTCAAGGACAGCCAGACCAGAGAACTGATGTAACTTCGTTTTTTCTGCTGATCTGGTCTAGTTCCTTTCTGAGGAACTGGTCTAGCTCCAAGCTTCCTGTCTTAAAGCAGCACAAACACGATAAAAACAAGCAGGAAATGATCACTTGGTGTCGGTCCCAAGGCTAAGCTAAGCTTTAACAGAGCACTCAGGGACAGCTTTTAATACTGATTGGCTTGTTTCCCTTAATTCCTCCCGTCTCAGACATCTACATGGCGATGGTTACAGATTAAATTATTAGAGGAAGTAAATCAAGCTGCTACTTGTCTTCAGGGGTAAAAGGAACTGCACTCGACTCCAGGTTCACAAAGGAGACCTCGGAGCAGCTGCTGAACGCACAGAATGAATCAACAGCCACGCTTATACCTTCATGAGAGCCAAGAATCTGTCCAGAATGTTGACAGCCAAAACAAACGTTTCGGTTGCAAATCCAAAGAAGTTGGTCAGACTCCAAAGATCTTCCACCTTGGCATTCCTTTGTCTTGGACACAGAGTGTTTTCATTCTATGGAAAGAGAGGCATAGTCAGAATTATTCTCTGGCAGCAGCAACCACCGTGCCTCACTCCCTAAATCGTCTTTTATCTAGATCAAACAGAAGCAATTTTTTCCTTCAATACTTTATTTCACTTAACTCGAAAAGAAAATAAATTTAGGCACTTAGGACTCCAGTCACACCCACGGTTCAGAGATTACAGCCAGGCCCTGAGTCCCACTGCTGCAACAGCCAGCACAACCACATTTCCT
>PYHW01009522.1:1925225-1944642 GCA_013186435.1 Turdus rufiventris
AAAAAAAAAAAAAAAAGGCTTAGGTTACAAAACGATTTAAACACTCAAAAGCTTGTCCAGTTCTCAAGGAATAAACGGAGCTATGAGACAAGAGCTCGGCTTCCTTAACACTTGAGGCATCTTGTGCTGCCAGTGGGAATGCCAGGCACAGCCTGGAAACGACAAGGAAAAGGACAGTGCTGCAGGCCTTGGAGCCAGGAAAAGGCCTAAGGAAGTAAATAAAGTCCAGGGCAAATCCCTGTTTACATTTTGCAGCGCAGTAAATAAGGGATCACCAGGGATAACACAGGGAGCTCTGTTCCAGCACGCACAGGCAGGGAGACACGGGATGCGCAAGGAACAGGCGAGACCACGGCGCGTTTGCCTAGGATCGGCACAACTCGGGGCTTACTCACAATTAAATGTCAAATAAGCACCTTTATCCCCGGTTTCGTGAGCGTTCCAAACGCCACTTTAAGGACCCTGCCCGCGCCCCCCCCATCGCCCTCACGGAGCCGCGCACGCGCCGCAGATCCCTTCGCGCAACTGCGAACTGCCGCGCGATCCTTCCGCCAGGAAAAAGAGTCCCCGTTCTTCCGCCCCCCTCCCGCCATCCCGCGCCCCCCTCACAGCCACCGGGGCCGGGGGGAGAACAGGGAGCGGTGAACCGGGAGGGGAGAACGGGGAAGGGACAGCTTCCGCCGGCCTCCCGCAGCCCTGAGGCGGGGCTTTGTCCGCCGGCGGAGGCGCTGAGGCGAGGCGGTTCGCGCTGAGGGGCGCTCGCGCCGCCTGCCCGGTGCTTCTTTCTCCCCCCCCTTCCCCTCCCCGAACCCCCCGGGAAGCGGCTGGCTGCGGGCTGCCTCTCGCTCCCCTCCCCTCCCTTTTCGTTTTTATTTTATTTTATTTTAATTTAATCCCCCTCCCTCCCTCCCGCGCGGCGGCGGCGGCCCGCTCACCCCACCTTCCCTCCGCACCCCAAGATTCCCCCTCAGCCTTCCCTACCCCGTCATGGCGAGATGAGGAGCCCGCCGGCCGCCGCCGCCGCCCCGGGCATGGGCCCCGCACGGTGCTGAAGCGCCGCGGAGGAGCCCCGGCGCCGCCGCCCCGCCATGGGGTGCTGATGGCCGGGCCCCGCCGGGCACCCCGCCGCCGCGCAGGGGAGGTGAGAGCCGCGGGGGGACCGGGGGTGCGGGCTGCCATTGTAAACTCAGGTTCTAAACGCTGTGGGCATGCAGGCGGGAGGGAAACGCGCGCTGATCGTCCTGCCAGCCGTGCTTTGTGTGCCCTGTCCCTGTCCCACGCAGGGGCTGGGCAGGGTCTGTGCCCGGCTGTGACCCCGCTCACGGAGCGTGTGAAGGGTTGGGATGCGCCCCACACCTCCAGCTGGCCAGCTTCTTCCAAGCCCTATCCAGCCCGCCTTGGAACACGTTCAGGGTTGGGGCATCCACAGCCTGCCTTGGACAGCCTGTTCTAGTGTCTCGCCACCCTCACAGTAAAGAGTTTGTTCCGAATATCGAACCTAGATTTCCCCTCTTTCCCTTTGTACCCATTACTCCTTGTCCTATTGCTACAGTACCTGAAGAAGAATCTCTCTCCAGCTTCGCTGCCGGCCTCTTGGTTTGAGGTTTTGTTCTCTTGTCTTGGTGTACTTCAATTGAGGAGATGGGCTGCACTGTCTCCCCGCTTCCCTCTTAGCTCTCCCGGCTGCGATGGAAGAAGTTTCCTTGAAGGAAGAGCTGCACTGTGTTCTCTAAAACCATCTCCAAAGGACTGAAGGGAGTGAGATGGCCATGGGTTTTTGTGCCTACAGTAGAAAGCAGAATGACAAAAAATCCCTCCTGAAAACTTGTCCATTGAACGCAGAAAAACCTGTTCCCTTATCCTCCCCTTTCGACCCTGTGAAGGAGGGAAAAAGGAGCAATCCCTCATTTTGCCACTCTTAAAAGTAATGGTGTTAGACAACAGGCTGATTCAAACCTGAGTTTAAATATTATTTCAGCGTCAGCCTTTGTCTACTCCCAGACATTTCTTTCTGTGTGTGCTGCAACAGCGTGTACATGGCATAGCCCCTTTGAAAGACAGAAGGATGAGGTTTTTTAAAAAATAAAATGTTTAAACTGAGCAGGATGGAGGTGGTGCATGACACACTTGGGAAAGGGGAGCATCTCCCCTTGTGCTGCAGGGAGGAAGCTGTGCCCCCCACCTCTGCCCCATTGCAGAGCCCAGGTCAGGCATGGTGAGGGTGTCTCTCACAAAGCAAATCACAGCAACTTTTCCTTGTCTCGAGGGTTGGATTTTGGATGCCTGCAAGTGATTCAGATTTGGATTTCAAGTAGTTCGGCTGGCTTGTAGGGCAGGGGGAGGGCTCGTTCTCATCAGTGCTTACACAGGTCTTAGTGTGGGAAGCTGATTTTTTGGCTTCTCCCCAGCAGGAACTGAACTTTCACATGGGGGGTGTGTGTACATAGATACACACACAGTTTTAATTATCTCTCACCCCGGTGTGGAACTTAGGCACAGTTTGGTACAGCAGAACTGAGCTGCTGCTCTAAGTGTGTCTGTTCTGTATTCCCAAGCATTTCTCACTCTGTATTTGGTTGGAGACCCTGTTAAAAACACTGATAGTGGCTCTGGTGAGAGCCTCGCTGTCGAGATCCTGCCCACAAAAGGTCCTCCTTGCTGGATACCAGGCTTTCCATCTGTTCCATGTTTGAGAGCCCGCCATGAGCAGCACGGCATTGGTCTCAGGAGCTGTTTCCCTGTTTCCAGACCTGTCATCCATCTCACAGTAACCCTGTGATACAGTCAATCCTGTGAGTAAATGAGTTGTTTTCCTGTTTCCAGGTGGTTACAGTAATATGTGCCTACCTTTATCAGTTTAATTAGGGGTTGGTCTGAGCTTGACACTGTGCAGTGCTGCTGTCTTGGCTCTTGTCACTGCCCTGGGAGAAGCTTTTTGGTGGACCAAGTGTTGTCAGCTTGATAAAACTTTGAGCATCTCCCCTGTAATTGCAGCCTCTTTAATTTTCCATTGCTGTGCTCCCCTGCCTCTTAGCATCCCTCCTGCACAGACTGAAATGAGACCTCCAGCAGCATCCCTGTGTTCAAAGGTGCCTTCCCTCAGGGCCTGTCCCTTGCACACCTCCAGCCATCCTGGTTAAAGCAGGAATTAGTCTTGACCTCACGCTGAACTGGCTTTTGGGGAACATTTATATTCCCAGGTCTAATCATTGTGTTTACATGAGCCAGTTTTTATATTTAGGAAGTTCAGTTCAGCATTACGCTAATGTAGATGATCTATTTGAGCTGGGTGATGGAAGGGATGGATAAAACCACCTGCAATCCCACACTGAGGGATTTTAAAAAGGTCAGGCAGGACCACTGGTGTCAGGAAAACCAGACATCGTATTTTGAGTGCCAAATGATAACCCTTAGGACTGGATTGCCTGAGCAGCTGTGAGTGAAGAAGACCTGCATCTCCAGATGGAGAAGGCTATGAGATCTGAATTTCTCCCCTGCAACACGTAGAACGTCTACCCAGAACTAACTTGCCCGGGAGCCTGCCTGTATCTGCCCTTTTTCCTTGACTTCCATGACTTTGTGGGGCCCGAGGAGGTCCTGACCAAAGACCTTTTCAGCAGCAGGAAGGCCAGGCTGCCCATCTAGGAGGTGAATTACAAGGGAGATTGTGCCTCATTGAGAACAGTTTCTGTGAGAACACAGCACAATAATAGCTCTTTCCAAAAGCCAGAATAGCACAGTGAAGTCACTGAGATGGAAGGAAATCTCAGGTGTCTCCAGACTCTGTATGAAGCAGATGTGGTCTGACATGTTCCCTTCCTGTGTGTTTGCTGACTGCAAGTATTATCAACACTCATTACTAACCACAGTGGGTATTTGCACTTGCTGTGCCATAAACTCCTTTAAAAGCTCACTCATACGTAACACCTTACTGCAGATATTCCATATTGCTCAGCAGCCCAGGCACCAAACATCTTTACTAGGATGATGGGAGCTGCTGGGTGAACCCATCTGCCAGAGGCTTTTGGACCCTTACACTTCCATGTCTGGGTTTATTTTATTTTAGGCTCAGGACTAGTTTTAGGCTGTCCAGAACTGTGGGTGTATCAAGGCTCTGGCAGGACAGGAGAGATGAACATACAAGGAAGAGGCAGGACTGTGCCTGTGCCATGCTGCTTTTGCAGACAATTGGAATTATATCCTTTTCTGTATTGTCTCAACAAGAGGCTAATTAGTCAGCAAGCTTGAGCTCCTGGAGGATAATTAAGCTTTATAACTGTGGGTTCTCTTTGGTTGATGAGAAAGAGGAGGCAGTACCCTCAGAGCACAAGAATGCTGCTCTGCAGCTACTGTGCTGTACCTCGTAATTGATCTATTGTTTCAACAGCAGATAATTCCTCATTTCCTCATAATTATCTCTTCTTACTGCCTCACACTGTATCCTGATATTAGCTGTAATCACTGATTTATCCCAACGCCAATCAGAATCTATAAAGCAAAACACCGGCCTTGGTGAGCACTTAGGCTTTCAGACAAAATTCTCTTTTGCTGTTGTCAGGGGGAATCAGGCCATCGTAGTCAGACATTTTTTGGATGTGGGTGTTGAACTGGGTACCAACTTGTTTGGTTTTATCACTGTTCATTGATGTTAATGACTGACTACTGCCGAAAGACAAAAAGAGGCACCGCTGAATCCTGTCTCTGTGTTTCTGCCCACAGAGGCATTGTGTTTATTTGGTTGCAGGGGATTACATTACTCAAAAGGTGGTGCATGATGCTTGAAATTCCGAATGCCCGTTGGCCCTTGCCTCTGGAGAGTTAGTTTTTATGGACTTGAAAGCCTCTGGCCCTACTTCATGAAATTACTGCTCTCGCTCATACTTTGTGAGCTTGGTTTTCCTTGGAGTGACTTCCTTCAAGTTACTGTTGATTTATACCAAGTTACATGAGTGGTGGGAGAAGTGAATCACGCCCTGCATGTGTTGCTTTGAGGAGACTACCAGTGAGACATTACATAATGCCAGCTTTGGTTTGCCCTTTTTTTTTTTAAATTTTTAAAGCCTTCCTGCTGCCTGAAGAACAGACACGCTGCTCTGGGCCCTCAGATCTGGACTGCTTTGAGCCTTTGAGATACCCAAGTGTTTGAGGCTGGAAAAGTACCTCTGAAAATCAGCTTGTCTAAGCCCTAAAACCAGTTGCTCTGTGCCATGTCCAAACACTCTCTTCAACGCCTCCAAGGGTGGCAAGTGCACAGCCTCTCTGAGCAAGCCAGCCAAAGCTCTGTCACCCTCACAGTAAAGAGATGTCACTGATGACCACCCTGGGTCACAGTCATTCAGCCCTTCTCCATCCACATCCCTGTCTGCTTATCCACACCCTCCTTCCAGCCAGGAGCCTGCCCAGATTTTCCTTGGCCTTCCTCCTGCTACCCAAGTACTCAAGCCCCTTTAGTCTCTCCCACAGCTTGCCAGACACAATTCCAGCTGGGCTGTGGCTTTTGTCAGAATGGAACCTCATAAGCGTGTTCATGCTCACATGCAAATGCTGAACGTGATCCTACTTAAGTATCATTTGTAATTGTTTTGACGCCTTCCTGTCCTCTCACTCCACATGCTTTGAACCCATTTTGTAGTTACAAACCTTGAGGTGGAGCACAAGGTTTCCTTTCAGTGCCAACAATCCCTTCCCATTCTCCCCAGACACTTCACTTACCTTGCGGCTGGAGGTGGGCACTGCCTGCTTCTCTGCTGCACGTGGGGCTGAGGCTGTCCAGGTTGATGAGTCCCAAGGAAAATCCTGTCCATCTCCCATAAAATTGATGTTGTGCAGCCTGCTCGCTTCTCCTAAAGCTCCTTCACTCAGTGCTGCTGCCTCGAGCTGCCTCTTACACCAACTGCCCAGGTGCTGCTGAGTGGGTGCTTGGCTCTCCCTGATTTGGGGCAGCTGCTGGTGCTGCTTGGAAGCTGTTGGGGTTCCCTCAGCCCCCTGGTTTAGGGGCTCAGCAACAACAGCAGCCCCAATTCCTCAGGGGTTCACAGGTACTCCCCAGTAGTCCTGAACCTTGTCCCCAAAATATCCAGAGTCCACAAACAGAACCCAGAGGCTGCTATGCAAACCTTGCTCAGTTGCCCATTCCTTTGCCAGTGGTGTACAGGGGATTTGTACGGGGCTCAGCCATTGCTGGCTTGGATTTTTCTGTCATTTACATTGGAAAAAGCATAAATATAATTGGGCTGGTTTCAGCAAGTGCTCGTTTCTCTTTGCTTTATTCTGTCTGGTGCTTCAGTTCTGAACAAGAAGATGGGCACCATCTCTTTGGCATGTGACCCTTGTGATTGTCCCAGGCGAGGGCTGAGTGTCCTTGACGTGACACCCCAGTGCACACAGTAAAGGATCACATTCCTGACCTGTTCCTGAGCCTTGGGATCTGCTGCCAAGCAATAGCAGGGCCCGTTCCTACTGAAATCTCTCCCGTGGCTGATTTGTATAAACGTTGTGAAGAATTTACATCTTCCATTCATTTTTAGCTTCAAATAAACCAAAATCTCGGAGCAGAACTCATGAAATTACATTGAGTTTCATCTCCTTTTCTGTATCAACACACGCGTTCTGCAGCTGGAGCTGTTGTCCTGGGGCTGAATCCTGAGTGTCCCTTTTATCCAGGGTTTGCTTGGTCTGTGTGTGCCGCAGCAGGGAGAGCAGCTGTGATTAAAGCAGCCTGGTTGCACTGCTCAGAAGCTGGGGCGTGCGATGTTTAAACCCTTACTGACCAGAGACCTTTCTGGGCAAAGGCTGCTTCAATGGACTCATCTTGGCAGTTGCCAGACAAAAAGGAAATGCAAACCTCCTCCTCCTCCTCCACCTCCTCCTCCTCCTCCTCTGGCACTTCTACCAGAGCCACTAGAGCAGGGAGTGGGGCGGGCATGGGTCTGGAAGCGCGCCCATCACACCAGGAGGGAAGAATGGTGACATTGTCTGAAATTTCACTCAGGAGCTCATCTTCTACCTTGTTTTTTAAAAGCCCCTGCTTTGGAAAATATCCTTTTAAGTTTCCTGTAAACAGCAAAGCCCTGATGTCAGTCACAAGGCTGGGGGAATGAAGGGGAGCAGACATCTCTTAGAACTAGTCCTGTTTATGGAGCAGCTCTTTTCCTTCCTAGCTGCTAAATGGACCCTGGGATTTCTGTTTCAAAACAAGACGTAAAAACCCCTCCCCTCCCTCCCATCAAAACACTGCTCTGCATTCCCTTTTCTACCCGTGGTTTTAGCTGGCAGGTTCCTTTAAAATGTTAGGAAAATTCATCTGTTTGGAAAAGCGGCACTAAAATGAGGTCAGCTTTATTTGCACTCCCGGGGAAGATGCGGTTGGAGGAAGAGAAGTGGCGAGCGAGTGATGTACGTGAGCCCGCCTGAGCGGTGCTGCCAAAATACCTCACAGCCTTGCCTTTGTACCAGGCTGTGGGAGGCGGCTGGGCTGAGTCACACCGACAAGAGGCAAGGGCCCTCTTCCTCTGCCAGCCTCCAGAAAATCGCCTCTTTCCGAGTCTGGGCTTAGCCAGGGCTGCAGGGCTGTGACATCACCTGCCGGCCCTTAGGTGTGACACGAGCGCACTGCTCGTGGGGAGAATTCTTATTTGGCCACAGGTCAGCTCGTTGTTTCAAACACACATGCTTACGTAGGTGTGAACATCTGAAATTGTGTTCCCAAACATACTTCTTCCAGCCATCGAGCTTGAAAAAATGTTATTGTCTCACAATACTGCCAAGCTTTTTCCATTGGCCATTTATTTTGTACAACCCAAACCCAGCTGGGTTGAACCCACACTGGTCATTTGCTTCCTCATTGCTGTCACATCAGGCTGTGCTTTGGCACTTCCAAAGTTCCAGACTGCTTCAGTGCCAGGGTGTGAGGAAAGAGTTAAGCTGAGAGAAAGCCCCAGGTACTAAAACTAACATCCATCCCAGCCCCCAGCCACAGCTTTGAAATTTCTAATCACAACTTGCAGTTAGACATCTCTGCTAGCAGTAGGCTTGGATCCTTTGAAATCACAGATGGCTGGCTGGAGCTCCGAGGAATTCAGTCTCCTCCTCTCTTCCTTCTGCTTCGCCTTCCCCCCACTGCCCAGAAAAATCTGTTTGCAGGTCATCTGTGAGATTTTACTGTTGCTTGCTAAAGCTGAAGCAGATTTGGCCTCTGAGCCCTGAAAATACGAGGTCTGCAAGAGTTGATGTGGTGCTTCAGCTCTACTGGAGTTACCCCCCTTGTTCAGAATACCCACCTGAATTGATGTTCACAACAAAGACAGGGGGTTTGGGCTGTCTCTGGCCCTAGAATCTTGTTAATTGTTTACAAAAAGAGCTGTGTTAAAAAAGCCAGCAAACAAACACTCCCCCCCCACAGCAAGCAGAAAACAAGCCACAATCAAAACCAAAGAGGTTTTTGTTACTGCCCTGAATTATTTCAGTGGCCCTGTTTGTAATTCAGTTGTGTGAGGACAGTTAAATTGCAACTGGGGGCAAGAAAAGCAGGAGCTGTGTTCGAAGCTGCTAGTGGGTAGTAGGTTCCTGGAGCAGCAGCTTTTGTGTGCAGGAGGCATTTTTATAGTCACGGCAAGTGATTACAAGGCCTACAAATTAAAAGAAACCTCCTCTATTTTGCATTCCACATGAATGCATCCCCCCAAACCATGAAGTGTTATTTGGTCAAGGAGTCATCTGCCCCAGTTCCTGCAGAAACTGCTTTTGGAAGCTGTAGCCTGCAGCATTTGGCAGCCTAAAATCTCTCCAGGGGAACTGAAAAGCATTTCTTTGAGTCAAGGTAGCTATAAACTTGGACTGAAGAGAGATCTTTATGAGATGAGAGATCTTTATGTTATGGACCAGCTCGGGGTGTTTACCATGGCTAAGGAGGTGATTTTTGATGCCTCTCACAAGCGAAAACCTCACACCAAGGTTTTGACTCTCTAATTTTGGAGCAAGATCCGACTTGCAGCTCCTCACAGGAGGCATCAAAGCCAGTGCCTTGACTGGGCTCACTTGTCCTTTATTAACTCCCCAGCTGTTCTTTAAGAGGTTTCAGCTCAGCCAGCTGACCTTCCAGTGAGGATTAGGAACTTTAGGAACTGTTTGAACAGTGGTTGAAAAACTCCCGAAGTAACCACAGGGTAAAAAAAGCCCCAAACTCAAAAAGCCAGCACCCTGCAGCTACAGTTTAATTTTGAATCAGGGCAAGCTGGGTGAATTATTTCATGGTGACTGTCCCACCTTGGGCAGATCCTCCAGCCGGGGGTGGCTCGGCTGCAGAAAAATATGGGAAGATTTTGGCTGCAGCCAGTGTTTGGTGTGGGGGCAGGCTCAGGGCCGGTGCTGACCCTGCTGTCTGGGAGGTGCTGCTCTCACTTTTTGGGGCTGCTCAGGTGTCACCGTCCTGAGCTGGGCAGGAGGAGTCCATGGACCTCCCCGTGCTGGATTTTGGGAAGCTGTGCCACCCCTCCTGCTCCCCATCCTCCCAGAGCCTGCTGTGCCTCTGCTCCCCTGCGTTTGGGGAAGCCAGCACTCAGTCCTGCTGGCGCTTTTTTCCAAAGGCACGCATTTATCTGATGGGGAGCTATGGAAATGGAGATGCAAACTGGATTCAGCCCGGGGCTCTTGGCCGGTCTCCCGGCTGTGCTCTCTGTGCTGGAAAGCTGCGCCGCTCTCGCTCCAAGGGAAACTTTCAAGCGCGTCATTCCTCCTCCTTTTTCCCTTATAAAGGTTATTGTGCCTCAGCCCTCCGTTGAATTGCGTCCCTAGATCACAAAGGAAAGGTTGTTTTCCCCTCTTTTTGCCCTTGCCAGCTGGAGAGCAGTTGGCAGCAGCGCTCAGTAGAAGTGCCCCTTGCAAGGCTCTGGGTATGTCAGGGCTCCAGGGACACCCCGAGCTCCCTGCTGGGGCCACTGACCAGCCCAGGCAGCACAGGGACAACCTCGGGGTAATAAAAGCCCTTTTCTGGTTCCAGAGGCCTGTGAAACCCATTTGTGTTGTAAACATGGTGGGAGTGTTTATCAGTCACAACAGAAGAAAACGGCCTGACATTTTTCCCTGTGTTGTCTCCAGTGACTTGGGGGTTGGCTAATTACCCTCTCTTTCCTGCAAAACCAAGGAAGGACCATCAATATTTCATATTAGGAGACATGGTCAGGCTAAATATAGCTGCTGGTTTTTTTTCCTGATGTGTGTGGAGCGAGCTGCTCCCCGTCCCCTGGCTCCCAGCCCTGCTCCCAGCTTTGTGGGTCTGCTCTACCCCTGCCCCATTGCAGCTGGTGCAGCGCTCAGGCACAGCTTTGCCATCAGATGGGAGGGGTGCAGCTGATGGGAGGCTCACAAGACGCTCATGGAACCCCAAGGGGAGCTGGGATTGTGCATCCCTGTTCCCCCTTCAGCCCCATTTACAGCCAGTGTCCTCAGGATCAGCCACAGGTTTAAAAAAGAAATGCAGAGCTGAGTAAATGCACGTAAATAAGCTGTGGTCGGAGGGTCTGGAGTTTCACTTCCCCAGGCACTCTCCCTCTGGGCAAGTGAGGAACTTTTATAGGGATTTTTCAGCCCACAGTGGCTATTTGGGGGCTGGTGAGAAGAGATGCCACAGAGCTTTAGGAGCCCTGTTCAGGATCCCGGTTCCAAGGTGTTCTGTCTGTTCAGGGACATCTGCACACCTCGTGTAGGGCTATGCCAGTACAGGCTGTCCCTTGTTCTTAGAGTGGGGTTTGTTCTATAAAATCTAATACAGAAGGGGTTCCTGTTCAGGACAGAGGGCCCTGACATTTATTTGCCACCTAAAACCTTCTGGGTTCTTAAGTGGGCAGGAGTGTGGTTTTATACCTGGTGCAGGTTGTGTGAATGAAGAATGATATTTGTTCTCTATCAGTCTTGATCTTTAAGGTTTCCTTTAGCTCTGGGAAAGCACCTTGAATC
This sequence comes from Turdus rufiventris, assembly GCA_013186435.1. Classification (NCBI taxonomy): domain Eukaryota; kingdom Metazoa; phylum Chordata; class Aves; order Passeriformes; family Turdidae; genus Turdus; species Turdus rufiventris. The sequence continues at coordinate 1,936,179 of PYHW01009522.1, forward strand.
TTCATTTGCTCAGAGCTGCTTTTGTTGTTATTTATAATAACAGATTGTTTTCCCTCTGAATTCTGTTTATTTTCTCAGAGTCAGCACCTTGCTTATTTCCTGTAAATACAGCCTGGGCTGTTGTACTCACATGAAAATGCCTGGTTAGTGTTTAGCCAGTATCCACCTGGGGGGATTGCACAAGACCTCATGCAGAGAATGGGAAGTTTCAATAACTTCCCCCTGGATTTACCCTGCATTTACCATTTCACTGTTTTGCTTAAGTCATTTAACAATGTCAAAAGTACTTCAAAAATCTGCAGCCCCAGAACTACCTAAATAAACATTTCCATCAGATCACCTTCTCCATTTGAGAGCACCTGCTGGAATCTGCTGTCTTTGAAGAAATAAAAGATAACAGCCTTGTCTCTGCTTTGTTTTCCATTGGTAACGGACAAGTTTTTTGACGGGCTGTTACTGCTTTTTGCCTGGACAGGCCCAGCCCAGCGTTTGACCAAGCTGTCTTTGGTTTTGCAGGTAGCTGTATCCAGCTGGGTGGCAGGTGGATCCAAGGGTCACCATGAAGTTTTCAGGACCCCTGGAGAGCCAGAGGTTGTCTCTCCTTCTGGAGATGGCAATCTCTAGGGAAGCTCAAATGTGGAAAGCACATGTGCCGAAAATTCAGCCCAATCAGGTAATGTCTGTCCTTCACGTCATCCATCCCAGCAGAGGCAGGAGACTGTCCAGGGGGCTTGGTGTGGGAGCAGCTGGAGGTTCAGGAGCAGTTACCTTCCCTGGCACCTGGGGAATCAGCCTCTGAAGGGAGCAATTCCCTCTTGATTTGCTGCACGCACCTGCCCCGGGGTGCAGAACACACTGGGGTTCGATCTCTGCTGGCCTTGTGACAGCACATCCACACAGCCATTGTCCTGATTAAACTAATTTTACAAACGGTGTGGATTATTAGTGCCTGTTTCTGCTGGGCACCAACTCTGCAACAGTTCTTAAAAGCAGCATCATTTTATGGAGCCATGCACTAATGACAGCACTGATCTGCTCCCTGCTCCAGGAAGAGCCCCACTGACTCCAGCAGGTCTATTTATGGAGCAGGGTGCAAGCTCGTGTGAAGGGAAGCAGAGCCAGGCACTGGCCTGTTCCAGGCAGAAAATGTTCTTAGAGGACTGCAGCAAGATTGAGGGTGGCAGACCCCCGGGGGCTCCACAGTCCAGGCCCCCTCCTGTGCCGCAGGGAGGTTGGACCGGGCTGCTCATGGCCTCACCCAGCCCAAAGTGCTCCTGAGCACTCACCAACACCTGTGCACTCCACAAAGTTCTGTCTGAAACAAAATGTGCAATGTGGGGACGTTGTCACAGGATTTCTGTCCCTTTGTTGCTGGGTTGGGCTGAAATAAGCACGCTGAGAGCCCAGATCCAGGCTTGCTGCTGTTGCACCACATGAAACATTCACAGGTAAGTCAGCTGCTGTCAGAGCTAATCCGTGCTGTGTTTGTTTTCTCTGTCTGGCAGACGAGAAGCTGCTGCTGTTGGGCAGGAGCAAATGCATTTTTAAGGGCCTCAGTATTTTGTTAATCCACGTTTGGGTTTCCAGAGGAGTGATCTGGTTGTCAGAGGTGTGGAGTGTGTTGTAGCTGTGGCTGTCTTGAGGCACGTACAGCTTAAGACTGGCTTATGGTAAACCAGCCTGTCATTGCCTGCTGGCTGTGCTCCTGGGGTGATTATAATGGAGGGAGATAAGATTACAGGATAACAAGATAGGGTAGGGACTCGAGTGTAACCAAACCAGATTCATGGGTGCAGATTTCACAGGGATCAGGCACTTGCCTTTCTGCCTGCCTGGAGTTGGTTCTGGTGGCTCAGAAACCACCACCTGCCTCAGGCAGGCTTCCCAGCAATCCCTTCTCTGTGCTTGTCCTTGCTCCTGGAATTTCCACCCCAAAACTCTTGTCTTGGTGTAACCTTTTCCTTTCTGTTTACCTGCTGTCAGCTCAGGCACTGACATTATTGGTGCTGTGGCACTAAATGTTTTCTGGCAGTAGGGATCACTGCCTGCCAGGGGAAGCTGCCTGTGTGTGAGCATGAGATGTAGGAAGGTCAGAGGAGAGCAGGGACAGCTGCCTGCTTGGGGGAAACCCAGGCTTGGGAGGCCATGGGGCAGCTGAGAAGGCTCTGCCTGTAATCGCACATTTCCCTCTGTCCCTGCAGTGCATGACACCTTGTCCAGCTGTCCTGTGTTCCCCCCAGCCCTCACTTGGGCAATGGGAATTGTCCTGTTTTCTGTAGTATCTGGGAGAAGGTCAGATCCCCTAGCATCCACTGCCTTCCTGTGAAAGCAGCTGCAGCAGGTTTTTTTGTTGTTTATTTCCCGTGGCAATCGGGAAATCTGCATCCTCGTGTGGATCAGATCTGGCACCCCGAAGCGTGTGGAACTTTCCGCTCCCTGCTCCAAGGGTGGACCGGCTGCAGAGAGCTTTCATGAACTCACCTGCTTTGCCAGAGTCTGCAGAAATCCACTGAGCTGGTTGCAAACACCAGGGAGGCATTTCTGGAGAGTAAACTTTCTGTTTTGACTCCTTAGGAGACATTTTTGTTCTGGTGTTCAAAACCGGAACAAACTCAGTTTCTAAATATGTGTCAGTTGAGGTCTTGGACAGGAAGAAAGAAACCCACAGCTACAGAAGCAGGAAGACTTTCCATTTTTAGGATGGGGCGCACAGTCTGTTGGGGACTTTGTTCCCGGTGATTTAATGTACCTGATTCTTCTGTTTCGTTTGTACTTCTAGTCTAAAAATTCCTGTTCCCTCCTTTAAATGCAGGCCAGTGTTGTGGGTATGTGCAGCACACCAAAGGCAGATCTCACAAAGGCTTTCCAGCCTGAAAAAACAGTGAGCTAAGTCTGGAGCCTCCTCCTGCTTCTGAAGGGATTTGGATTTTTTTCCCTTATGGTTCCTCTTGTCCCTCCCCCCCCTGTGTTATATGAGATACCGGTGACATCAGGAGTTTTCTTGGGATTAATGCTTGAGAAATGGAGCCATAAAGACTGGTCAAAGGTTGAGTTTTGCTTGTTACCAGTAACTTTGTGGCTGAGAGGGGCGTGAGTGAAGATTTTTGGATTTATTTTTACAGAAAGAGAGTGTCACTTGTGTCACGCCTCCTTTCTTTCCTGTTCTGGCTCACTCTGTCTCCCCACTTGTCTGTACCTCTTGAGGAACCCGGAGAGCTCAGTTTATTTCCAGTCCTAATAAAGGACCCTGCTCACTGCCCAGGAGCCCCCAGGCAGCAACAGATATGGGGAGAGAGCAGAGCACCCGTCTGGGACAGGAGACATAAAGGACATGGTTATCAGCTGGGCTGTTTCCTCTCAAATAGGCCACAGTGAAACAGTCGTGTGTGAGTTCAGACAGTATTTATTTTAGCCTGCATATTCCACAAGTCCCAAGGTGTGGGAGAGATCAGCATCCCTAGAGATGATTTGCTCTGTGCTTGCCCTCTGAACACCCCTGGGCTGACACACACAAGGTACCTCTGGCCCAAGGAAGAACCTCTGCTTTCCAGCCAAAGGGACTTCCTTTCTTTCAGCCCCCAGAGTGTCTCAGTTTTGCTTTTAGTTTCAATTAACTAGGCATCAGAGACGTTGCTGTGTAATTAATGTTACTGTGCTGCGTTTTGTTATTTGTGTTCTGAGGGTGTCACAGGGACAGCTCTGAGGGACAGGGCTGGAGCCCGGTATTTGTGTGGGAAGCTCCTTGTCCTGAGTGGAGCAGCAGCAGGGTTTGTGGGGGCAGGGGGAGCAGTTCTCACTCCTGCTGCCTGTCTCCTGCCCCAGGCTGTAAGCACCTCACCTGTCTGTGTGTGAGCATTCTGCCCCATCCTCCTGATCCTTTATTTGCAGATAGGCTCTGGAGCAGACACCCAGCCTCAAGGAGCTGAGACTCCCCTCCTTCCCTTTGCTTCCCTAGGGACTCAAGGCAGAACACGGGCACTGTTACTGTCTCCGGAAGGTGCACAGTGTGGGTGTTCCAGTGGTAGACATAGCCTGAAGTATTTCTTTTATATCAGCATTGCAGTGCTTTTATACTGGGGGCAGTTGCAGCCCAGCTTTTCGTGCTTCTGGACACATCCGTGCTGATCATCCCCAGTAATCCCCCTTGGAGCGAGACCAGGCAGTTCCTTGGTTGATGTGAAAGGCTCCAGGAAAGCTGGAGATATTTCTGAACTGGATCACAGGGAAGGATTTTGTGTCAGTGACTGAGCTGTGTGTGTGTTTGAAATTTAGCTGTTGTCCCAACAGATCGATGGGGGAGACACGGGCCAAACACCTACACCAAACTGCAAACCCAAACTGCAGCAGAGCTGCAGCTGCTGCCTCCCCATTCCCATCAACTGAGCCACTCAGAGCCTGGTGTCAGCTCTTTGCAGTTTTCTTTATTTTAACAGTACTGAGCTAAAAAAATCCCCGTAACTTGAAGAAAAAAACTTAACTTTCCCCACAGAACCCCAAGAGAGTCCCTCCACTCTGCTGTTGCAAGGGAGGTTTTGTTCCAGCTGGGAATTTCTGTGCATCCACATGGTTCTGAGGAGGTTAAAAAAATAATAACTAAATAAATAATAAATTTCTGGAAACTACTCTGGAGCTCAGCCTGCCACTGCTTGACAAACTACAAGTCACCCATCCTCTTTTCCCCTGTGTACCGTGACACTGGAGTGAGGTTTGGGATTCTGTAAGCAAAGTTTCTTGTCCAAGGTAGGTTTTTGGGATGGGGTAAGTAACTGCAGGGACAAATTGGTGCCTGGGGCTGGCTCCAGGCTCCCCCTTTCCGAAGGAGGCTTTGTGTCTGTGCTGAGTGTCTCCTGTGCAGGTAAAGCCTTTGGGACTTCCTCAGGCCATGTCCAAGAACAGCCTGTCTTTCTCTCCCCCAGGATGTAGCCATTTCTCCAAGGCAGAGGGATGAGGTCATCCAGTGGCTGGCCAAGCTCAAGTACCAGTTCCACCTTTACCCAGAAACGCTCGCCCTGGCCATCAGCCTCTTGGACAGGTTTTTAGCAGCAGTGAAGGTAAATATTTGCAGCTCCAAGATGGGACAGATTCCTGTCCCTGGTGCAGTGTGGGCAGTGAGGCTGGATGGAAGCGCTTCCTTCCCCAGCCCTGCTCCTGAGCCACAGCTGGGGGGGCTGGGACACCCAGAGCAGTCCCTGCCTCAGCCTGGGTGACTCGGGGAGGCAAAGGCAGTGCCCAGGAGCCCCAGGCTGCCCTGGGACAGCAGCACCAGGGACGGGCCCTGCTCACCTCCATGGCTGCATCCTCCCATTTGGAACAGCCTGAAATGCTGGGGCACCTGCTGGCAGCAAACAGCTGAAAAAAACTGAGGAGAGGTTGGAGCCTGGTGAGGAGGCTGGTACAGGAACCCAGCTGGGATGGATGAGCCCCTTTGGGTTTCAGGCTGTTCCTCCACAGAAACTGCTTTAGAAAGGGGGCAAGGACATTTGGGGTTCCTGCAAGTGGGACCTGCTGCCCCTCTGGCCCCCTTAGCTGGGCAGTGCTTTGTACCTGCTAAGTGGCCAAACAGCTGTGCTCCAACCTGGAGCCTGGCCTGGAGCTGTGGAGGCAGGCTTTGGGAGTTTACCTCTTACACATTTGCTCAGTAACTCTCCATGGTCACAGCTGCACGTCTCACCCCACACCACCGTGTTGGGTAAGCAATATCCCTTAGGAGATGGCAGCTGGAGGATGCATTCCAGGCCTGAGCCTTTTCCCATGTGAGACACTTTGGTAGAACACAAGTGACATCATTCATTAACTCACCCCTTAAATATTAATAAATATTGATCACCTTCTCATGCAGGCCATGGAAGTTATTTTGAAGAATCCCAAGTAGCTGATTCACTGAAATGCTGAGATGGCAAAGGTTTAGATCCCTCAGGAGCCAATGCCCTCAAGTGCAGGTTTTCTTTCAGCATGCTGGAGCAGCCAAGGAGCCTGGACTGAAAATGTGGACTGTGAGTCCAGAGCTCACTGTGTGCCTTGGGCAGTGAGTGGGAAGGAGGCTTTGCCTGGGTGAGCTCTGGGGCTTTGTGCTCCCTCCCCAGTTCTCCTCTCCCTCAAAGCTCACTGCTCTGATGCAGCTGAACTCTGTTTTTACACCAGGGATTTTACTGTGAACACTGCCAGTCCCTTTCCCAGGAACAGACTGGGGATTGCTGGGACTGGCTGTTGGCCAGAGCCAGCAGTGTTGGTGAACCTCACTGCACAGCAGCTCAGCAGGGCTCAGTCCCAGTCCTGCCTCAAGGGAACTCATTCCCATGGACACCTGCCCACACAAGCGCAGGATTTCCACTTCCCTTTGCCTTCAGCATCTCTGAGCACAGGCAGGAGAGCCCAGCTGCCAGGAGCTGTTCGTGGCTCTGCAGCTGTGCCAGGGTTTAGGAACAGCCCCTGCCTTTCCAGCCCCGGCCCCTCTGCTGGAGGTGGCCATGGCCAGTGGTTGTTCACTGCCAGTGGGAGTGAAGCCCCTGGTCAAGGTGGTCACATACAGAGCTCACAAAAAATCCCCCTTTCCCCTCCAAATTCCTCTTACCTTGCCTAAAAACCATCTCCTTGTGGAAGGGACCAACTCTCCCTCAGTAATCCTTGGGCCACAGTTCTGGGAACTGTAGTGTGGAATTACTAAGATTTTTTTAAAATGTTTCCAATTACCATTTCTGTTCCTGTTCCATGTAACCTGCAGGAGCACTGAGAGTAGAGCTGTGCTGCAGCAGGTGAAGTGGCTCTCCTGTGAGGGGATGAGCTCCCCTGAGGATTTTCTCTTTGCAGTTCTGCAGTGCCTGACCCTGAGCTCTTTCCAGTCCGGTGCTGCCCGCTCTGATCACAGGGCTGGCAGATCCCTGCCCTGCCTGACGTCACGGAGCAGGGATTTGTGCTTGGCACCACTCGCCACTGCCAGGGTGTAGCCAGATGTCAGCCTGCACATGCAGGAGGAGGCCCTGGGGCTTGGGATGCCCAGCAGAAGGATCAGGGCATCACTGCTGCATGCCTCTGACACAGAGCCCTCTCTGCTCTCCTGTCCCACAGGCCCGTCCAAAGTACCTGAACTGTATTGCAATCAGCTGCTTCTTCCTCGCTGCAAAGACCATTGAGGAAGATGAGGTAACTCTGTCCTTCCTCCTTGGAGTACCATCCACCGCTGTCCAGCTGGCTGCCTCCCAGCCCTACCTGTGCTTGCTTGTGGTGGATGCCACTTGCCAGGACAGGAACCAAGCATTTGGTGTCATTTCTCATTTCTTTTTTTGCCTTGGCTTTTGCAGAGGATTCCAGTACTGAAAGTGTTGGCTCGGGATAGCTTTTGTGGTTGTTCTCCAGCTGAAATTCGCAGAATGGAGAAGATCATCCTGGATAAACTGAACTGGGATCTTCACATGGCAACGCCACTGGATTTCCTTCATATTGTAAGTAAAGGGCTATTGATGTTCTTTCTGGTGTCTTGTCAGTGAAAATCATCTGTCAAGAATCACCTAGACAAAGACCTGTAGGTGAACAAACAATTTGAATATTTGTAATTCATCTGTACCCATAGTTTCTGAAAGAAAATGCCTTGCCAGAGAATTCCAGAGGAGATCCATCACGCTTGAAGTGCAGTGTCCAAAATGTGGGCCTGCTGTCTGGCCCTTTGGCCTGCTCTGGGGTGTACTCGGCCACAGGCTCACAGCTCCTGGAAACTGTGCCCCTAACTCTTCACTGCCAGTGGTTCTCCTCAAAGCAGGGAAACCAGGAGTGCAGCCAGGGAGAAAGCTTCAGGGCTGGGCTGTGAGTGTGGCTCCGTGCCTGCTGCAGGCCTGCGTGGCCAAGAGCCAGATCCACCCATGAGAGGAGATCAAGGGAGGGGTCCTGAGGTTCGCTGTGGAATTTTGTCCTCACTCCTTGCCTGAGGAGCGTGTCTGGGACCCCAGAATGCCAGATGTGCGCTGTAGAGAGAAGGGTGGATGGGAAGGCTTTTGCAGAGCTCTAGAGCCTGGTGCCCAGGCAGGTCCCACCAGCCAGGCTGTACCACCAAGCCGCAGTGGGTTCAGCACGTCGGGTTTTTCCCTGCGGGGCAGAAGTTGCCTCCAGGGTGGGGCTGGAGGATCCTCGTGTGCTCCCAGGTGCCACCAGCCGCTCCCTGTGCTTGTGTCCCGCAGTTCCACGCCGTGGCGGTGTCCAGCAGGCCGCAGCTCCTGGCGCTGCTGCCCACGGCCAGCCCCTCGCAGCACGTGGCGGCGCTCACCAAGCAGCTGCTGCACTGCATGGCCTGTTTCCAGCTGCTGCAGTTCAAGGGCTCCATGCTGGCGCTGGCCATCGTCAGCCTGGAGCTGGAGAAGCTGCTCCCCGACTGGCTGGCTCTCATCATCGAGCTGCTCCAGAAGGCACAGGTGAGGAGGGCAGCGCAGGGAGCGGGGAGGGAGCGGGGCCACGTCCTGCTCGGTGCTGCAGCCAG
>PYHW01009522.1:1944875-1957115 GCA_013186435.1 Turdus rufiventris
TGAAGGGGGAGGAGCCGTGTGCCCTGATGCACACAGGCCCTCGCAGAAAACACACCAGGGAAAAATTCACCTTGCTCGTGGCTTTTCCATTCATTGATAGCTTGCAGGAAACCTTGCAGGTACTCTGGGAACACACTCCAGCTGCTAAAAACAGGCAGTGAAATCCTTTGATATTCCCCCACAATTCCTGTAAGGTCCAGGAAGGAGCAGGGGGTGTCCCTTAGGGAGTCACTGTTGTAGGGGTCCTGTGTGCAGCATGGCGTTGACAAGGTGCTGGGACCCCATGCCCTCTCCTCACCCTGCCAGCACTCCCAACAGCGGCACCTTTGCTTGTCTTCCCACTCCAGATGGACAGCTCGCAGCTGATCCACTGCCGGGAGCTCGTGGCACATCACCTTTCCACTGTGCAGCCTTCTCTGCTGCCCAACCCTGTATATGTCTACAGTCCCCTCCAGCAGACCCTGGTGACCTGTAACAGAGGAGCGTTCCACCGCCAGCCCTCCTCTGTCCCAGGGCCGGGTTTCTCCCAGGACAACGGCCGGCCAGAAGCGCCCGTCACAGCTACAGCTGCGCTCTACCCGCGCCTGGCCGCTCCCGCCGGCGGCTGCAAGCCCACCTCCGCCAAGCGCAAGGTGGAGGAGATGGAAGTGGACGACTTCTACGATGGCATCAAGCGCCTCTACAACGAAGAGCTGGCTCCGGAGGCGGTGGCCCTGGAGAACGTGGGCTCCGTTTGCGGCGCCGACGTGTCGCGGCAGGAGGGCAGCGTGTCCCCTTGCCCGCCTCTGCAGCCCGTGTCTGTCATGTAGCTGCGGGCGAGGCGAGAAGGGGCCGTACCTTGTCAGGCTGAACTGAAGGGAGCCAAAAGAAAACCAGGAAAAAAAAAAATCCCGACCCCTTTTTGAATTTTATTTCTTGTGCGGCTAATTATAGTTCCACTATTTAAGCACTTAAAAAGACAAAAAAGTATAAAAATCTAAAAAAAGACCCAAAAACCAAACAAAAAAAGTAGCAAAGACCTGTTTCTTTCTAGTGTTGTCGGTTCCACTGTTTTTCTGCTCTTGTGTGTTGTAACCCATTCTCCACATCCGAGAGCTCACACCAGCCCTGCTGTTGCAGGTTTCCCGGCCAACTAATGCCTCTCTGATCCCATTCCCACCTGCTCCTCGCTCCCTTTCTGCTTGCTCCTCTTTTAGTTCTCAGCCAGTCTCGTGCATGACGTCCTGTCCTGCCCCACCTCCACCACGGCTTTCTTTTGCCCTTCTGAACAGAAACCCTCTTTTGTTAATAGGTGGGTGTTTAAATGTGATAATATTGAAAAACTGGATTTCAACAAAAGATTAGGCAGGAAAAAAACCCAAAGCAATGCTTGTGAGCTGCTCCACACTTCAGCAATTCCCACAGGGGTGTGAAGGTGCTCTGTGCCTCGCACAGAGCCTTCTCCCAGTTCCACCAGTTTGCCTGTCCCAACACAGAAGGCAGTTACTGGGTTTTGTATCACTAGAACTGAAACCGTGTTTTTCTTGCTGTGCTGCACTCAGTGTGGATTCTCACCAAGGCTTGGTTCTCTCCATCAGGCGTAACTTGAATTGTGCAGAGCCCGGTCCCTGCACATCCCCCAGGGCTGCTGGGTGAGGTGCGGGGTTCCTGAGGTTTGGAATTGTGTCATTGTCAGCCACAGAACCAAAACACAGCACCCCGAGCCTCCCTCGTTTTGTGTTCATGTAACTTCTAACCAAGTCTGACCTTGAACGCGTCTCCTCCGTGTTCTCCCTGTTCTCAGAACACCCCGTCCCGACTGTAAGCTCTCTCCACAGCCCTGAGGAAGGTATCGTATCCAGAGCCATTGTACTGATGAAAGCCTTCTGGTAGCAATAAAGAAAGTTGTCCTGGATTCCCAGTCTGCTGTTGTGCTTTTCACCCAAGGCCTGGCTTGGCTTTACCCAGAGGCTGCCAGGGAGCTGCTCTGTGCCAGACCCCTGGAAGGTGACATGAGAGGTGCTGTCACCCAGCATGAACTCCCTGCCTCTGCAGCACTGCCAGCTTCAGCCCTGCCTCTGGTGCTCCTCGCTCCAGGCTGGGACAATGTCTGTGTCCCCTCTTGTGTCCCACTCCTGCTCCCTGCCTCCCAAGGTGCCATCTCAGTGCAGCAGTCCCCCAGGACAGCCTTCTCTTGGGTTCTGCCTTCTTCCTGCCACAGCTCAAAAAACCCCCTCAAGACCACATTTCATAGCAGGGTGTGCGTCTTCCTTCCCTTCCAGCCCTTCCTGTCCCTACGGTATTTTCAGTCCCTGACCTTCTCATCCCACGGCTCAGTTTTCCAAAGCCAGGCTGCTGAGCAGGCTCTCCCTTGCACCCAGTGCAGCAGCTGCCCCCTCCAGCCCCCTGCATGGCCCCCATCACCTTCAGCAGCAGGCTGACTTCTGTGCTGCTCCCACTGCTGGGACACAGGGCCCTGCTGGAGCACTGCCAGGGCTCCTTGTTTCCCACAGGAAAACATTCCCTGGTGCCCTTGACTCCTCACATTCAGCACAGGGTCTGTGCTCCAGGGGAGCCAAGGGCAGTGCTGGCAGGAGCCCGGCATCTCCCTCGGGAGCACTGGGATAAAACCACGGCATTCACAAACCCCAGTGGTGGCTCAGTACCCCCAGCCCAGGGAGCTCCCCAGGGCATATCACAGCAGCCACATCCCAGCAGAGCACAGCCTCCTGTTCTCAAGCCTTTAGCTGAGATCCCAGCTCCCCCTCACACACCGTGCTGCTCCCTGCAGCACCCAGCTCCCCTGAGCCCACAAGGATTTGCTCTTGAGAGCATGGATCCCCTGCAGCAGCCACACAAGGGTTAACCTCAAAGCACAACTGGGAGTGGATGAAATGGCTTTCCCAGCTCTGCTGGGGGACACTTGGTGACAAATAAGCTCCCCGACCCCTCCCCAGGCTGACCCCTCTTCCCCAGGAGCTGCAGCCGTGCAGGAAGCAGCTGAAGGTCACCCTGCCATCCCTTCTCTGAGAGGATTTGGTGACCGGCAGCTCGGCACGCACCTCCATCGAGCTTTCTGAGTGACAAATAAATTCGGGCTGCAGGGGACCTCTAGAGGACACGTGCTGCCAGCTCCGGCTCGCGGCAGGGCTGGAGCTCCCTCTGCTCTGCATTCCCTCTCACCTGGCTGCTGCTGCTCCAGCCCATTTAGCATTAGAGCCCTTCTCTAACTCCGCCTTGTCCTTCTGCAGACACCAAGTCCAGAGCTGCGAGCAGGACCCAAGGCACCAGCACAGCAAAACTCTACAGAGCTGCAAAATAAAGGCAGTCCGTGTGAGTACGGGCATTTGGGCTGTGCCCATCTGCTTCTCTTGATATTAAAGCTTCTACAGTAATTCCATCTGGAGTTTAGAAGTAACAACAACAAAAAGGTGCAGGACTGAGGGGAACACAAGGAGAGGATTGATTCCCTCCCTGAACAAGAAGCCTGCAGGAGCCATCCAGCAGCTGGTCAATCCCTATTTCCAGTTATTTCCATGGGTACTCACTCACTATTTTTTTTCTGAAAATGCACAGCTTAAGCCATGGCTTTTTGGTAGGGATGGGTGGCCAGGGGCATGCAGGGATCCCATCCTGCAAGTGCTGATTCCCAGTTAAGACAAACACCCCCAGAGCTCTGCAGAGCAGGAGAGGGACAGACCCAAGCCAAGGTTTAATCCAGCAATGGCCTCGACCCTGCTTTGTGCTGGGAAGGCTGAAGTGAGAGGTTTCAGACCTGGCCCTCTGGGGGGAGGCTCTGGGCACCACCTGAGGCCCCTGCAGCCTCGAGAGCAGGGCAGGCTCTGGTTTTGGGATCACTGCAAATGCTGTCCTAAGCTACACTAGTGCAAATATTCACTGCCCTGCAGGCTGGGGAGCAGCCAGCCAGCCAGCTACATACCAGGCAAACAGGTACAGCACACAGGAGGCCAACACTCCATGACCTTTCTGAGTGTATCCATAAAGTCACTTCTTCGGTTGCAATGGTTCCCAGGACAAGGCAGTTTTCCTTTCACCTGGCTGGAGAGAGCTGATCCTTGTCACTGAGGAGTGCTACAAAATAAYGTGCTTCTGAAAAAAAAATCSCAKATTTCAGCAGAGCCCCTCAGCAGCTGGCTTGTCACACCCAGAGTGCCAGGGGCCAAACTCAGACCAACTCAGGGCAGCTTTACCTTGGCAAGCAAAAGGACTGAGGTTCACAGATGCAAAGAATAAATCACTAGTATTCGGTTAAAAGGAAAAGTGCAGCACTCTACACAAAACAGCATCCCAAGAGGCTCAGGCTGCCTCCTTCCATCCATCCCAAACCAGCTGGAGGTCACTACACACATTTACAGGTTTTGTTTTTACCTTCAAGCAATCCTTTGGCACTTCTCAAGCTTTTCAAGTGAGTTCACTTCCTAAGTAAACAAGGTAGAAATTTTAACAATTTGCCCACATTCAGGACTGTTAAAAAAATAATCCCTAATTAGGCTTCATGAGAACAAACGAAGCCCTCGATCTGAGTACGAGCCAGTGCAGCTCAGCTGTACAGAACCAGAATCCTGCTCTGCCCATAGTGAGGCACAGCCAGAAAATAAGGCCTTGACTGTCCAGGACAGGCTCCAGCAGTGCCACAGGATGTGACATCCACCTTCACACAGCGACACACTGAGAACGTCACCAGGTAATGGAGAGATTTCCAGCCATGCCAGAGGAGCACTGGATGCCCTTGAGATGAAGCTGTGGTGTCCAAAGCAGGCGGGCTCGAGGCAGAAATTAAATCCTCCAGCTAGGCACACTCAGCCCAGTCTGTCGCTTTATGTGTCAGCAGCAGTGTGTGCGTGTCGTGGCAAAACAAAACGGGCAGGGAGGCACCAAAGTCCGAGTGAGCCGGAGCAGGGTGTCAGGGCGTGCCCAGCCCGCCGGCAGCCGCTCCCTCTGGCAGTGCTGGAAGCACGGACGCTGTGGGAGCCCGCACAGACACACAGCACAGCACACCCCAGACGCACGGGTGGGAACAGAGGGGGAAGGAGAGGAGGGCACGCGTGATGGAGCAATGAGATGGTTCTTCTCCTGCCAGGGGTGCCCAGATCCGCAGCTCCTCCAGTGCCCTACGGCCCACTGGGAGAAGGGGTGTGGGGGCTTGGGCAAGGTGACGGTTACATAAAGAAGAAGCTACAGAAAAAGAGAAAAACAGAAGAGAAAAGAAACAGAGGTTCAGAATTGAAATGGAAAAGTGAGGATGGGGGGGAACAAAGAAGGAACAACATTTTCACGTAAGTCATGGAGGAAGGAGGTGTCACACACACCAACTCCAGCTGAGGTGGGGAACGACTGACAAACACCAGCACGGACCTACAGAGGCACCCAAAGGCACACAACACCTGCTGGGAAGGCAGAGGCTGACAGGTGACCCTCCTGTGGCCCTGCCACAGAGCAGCAGCAGCAAACGTCACAAAGGCCACGCAAAGACCAAAGCTTTGGGTAAAAATATATTTCCTCTCCCCACTTCAAGTGTTGGCACTATTTGGATCTGTAACCTGAAGCATATACAAGAAATAACTGAGCTTATGCTATAAGGTTATTATTCCATCTGTAATTCAAAAAACTGAAATATTTTAACATCAAATAAAGTGACAATATCTAACAGATGCATACATATCATTTGCATTAACACTGTATGTAGGTTACACAATTGTTTCGTTACAAACAAGGGTTATTTTCCAATAGCAAGGTAATAAAGTCCTACATCTATGGTTTAAGGCAATCAGGATATTAAAAATACAAGATTTCTACCGCTGTTCACAGCTTTGTTTCCCGATAATTAAAAAAACCCTTCATGTTTGCAGAGCTCCGTGCTGGCACGCGCTGGTGGGAGCACCACAGATATCACACCCTGCACGTGCAGCCCGGGCCCTGGAGAAGGGACAGGGAGGGGCTGGGGTCAAAGGGGCACAGCTGGTGTGCTCACACACAAAAAGACATTTCCATCTGCGCTCAGACCGCTTGGGAGAGCAGCAGCAGAGCTGCCTGCACTAACACGGGCCCTGCTGGACATGGATGTGCTTGCAGAGACACCAACGTCCCTGCTGGCACTGGGAGCTGTCAGGAGCACACAGACAGGAGGGGGTGACAGGAGTGGCAGCTCTCAGCTGGACAGGAGCCCGGGGTGGGTGCCAGTGCCTGCTTCCCCTGCTCCTGGAGCCCCACAGGAGATGCATTTCACGAGGATGCATTTCACAGCCACCAGCTCCAGGGGCACCTTCCTGCTCCCTGCTCTCCCTGAAGGGAACTGTGTGACCCCTGGAAGGCTCTGGGGGAGCAAACCCTTCTCCATCCCCTCCTGCCCCACTGCCTGCCAGACCCACGGGTGCCCCCTCTCTAGAGAGCAGCCAAGCCCCTCACAGAGACCTGGACTGTCTTTGCTTTGCCATTCTGGGGTTTGCTTCGTGGCCTGGGACCGTGCCCATCCCAGCAAAAGCACATTTCAGCGTGCTTTCCTGCCCCTTTGTGCCAGCCTAAGGACTGAAATCCACCTTGCCAGGAACACGCAGCTTCAGAGGGGCTTTAACCAGCCCACCTGCAATAAGTGGGCTGGAGAATCTGGCAGAGAAGCCCAGCTGGTGTGCTGTCAGGAGCAGGGCAGGAGGGCTCAGTCTCCTCCTGCTGTACTTACACGCACAGGTGAAAGCACATCCAGCCAGACCTGAGTGTATCATTGACTCCATGCACATCAGGGGCTGCTGTGGAAAAAGGCACGGGGAAAGAAAAGCAACAAGAGCAGCAGGAACGAGCTAAACATGGCCCAGGGGCTCGAGATGGGGAAAAAGTCACTGCCATCTCCTTTGGCAAAAAACCCAAAACAGTACCTTGGACATCTTCAAGTTTGTGCTTTATTCCCAGTTTCTCCAGCACAGCTTGTTTTCTGCTGGAGAAAAACTCAGCCAAAAAGACACTAATGCACTAGGCCACAGCTTTCTGTCAAAAAGGAAAAGCTCAACTCAGCTGATTTCCCCTGCTAAACATCCCTTGAAGGGCTGTTAAATGAAGCAGGAGAAATAAATGTTAAAATTAAGCTTTCTACTTGGCACAAAACACTGGTAATTAAAAAGAGGACATGCACAGAGGCAGCTGAAGCAAAGCATATTGCCACGAGCGCTCGGTGATGGGCATGTGATGTGACTGCAGAAAAACTCACGCAAGCAACTCAAACTTCTTCCTTCATAACTCAAGATTCTAAAGCTGGGTTTGCCAGAAGCCACAAGAACCAGAATTTCATTTTTCCAAAACAACCCTGCAGCAAACCTATTTAACCTGACAAAAAGTGCATAGTTGGCAAGTCCGGGAGGGAAAAAAACAAAACTCAAACAACAAAAACAATAGTAATTAAAAAAAAATAAAATTAAAAAAAAATTATAGAAAGGTAAATTGTTTCATTTCCAGCTTATTTATCCATTTCTGCTGTCTGTCCAAGACATGCTACATAGCTATCCTCTTCCTAAAGCCATGTTTAAGTAGTGAGGGCTAAAAAGCAAGACAACCCACAAGCCAAGCTCCAAGCACTTCCCAGTCCAACACTTGAGGAAAAAGTGATTTTAAAAAGCAAGAATTCTGCCTTCTCTTTCCCCGCCCCCAGAGAAATTCCACCTGGAAGCAGACAAACAGCTGTAGAGGGAAACTCAGGTAGAAGAGTTTTGTGTAAGAGGGCTTTAAAGAAGGAGCAGAGAAGTGCTGGCTGTGCACTGGCAGAGGAAGGAATCCAGGAGCCACAGGGTAAGCACTCCTTGGGAAGGAAGGGAAGAGCTGTCTGAAAGCCATGGCATGGAGAGAGCACCTGAAAGAGACCCACTTGCACCTTGTGCTGAGCAGAGAGCAGGGCCTGGTTCATCCTACATCTCCTTGGCATGCTCCAGGACACCTGGATGGGACATGATCCCTGCAGGGGGGCAGCACAGCCACCCCGTGCCACCCTGTGCCCAGGCACCTTCTCTCCCCTGGCCTGGAATTCTGCACTCCACAGCCCTGCAAGCAGTCTGTATCTAGGTTTGTGCAGAAATGCTCCTGGAAGCTCCAAGAGGATGCTGATGGCTCTGCCTTCCCCCTGCCCAGGCATTTGATTCTGTAAGGGCTGCTAAGGTCCTGCCTGTCAGAAACCAGGTAGGATTTTAAGGGAGGTTCCAAAGGTTGGAGGCAAGCAGTGCAGGGAGAGCAGTGCTGGGACAGGCCCCTCCCTGAGGCAGCCTCAGCTGCTCCACCGAGCTGGAAGGGAGGCTGGAAAACCAGGGCCAGGGCAGACAGCACAGAACAGGAACTAATACAAATTATCATGCAAATGTCACGGCATGCAAGGTCAGTTACACTTGGTTATCTACACACACCCCCCTCCCTCTCCCCGGCAGGGACTGGGGCTGCTGCAGCACATCAGCTCCTCAGGGAATGTGGGGCAGGCTCCACTCCAGCTCTAGCCACGGGCTGGGCTGCCTGGGACACTCCTGCGACACTCATTCCCTGGGGCTGCTGAATGCAGGGGCTGCTGCAGCCAGCAGCACTGAGGACACCTGAGCCAGCCAATACCTGAGCTGCTGACATCCAACTCTGACTCTCGGTTCGGACTGGGGGCCAAAAATAATTTACTGCTGATGGTTTTGGTGAGAAAAATACATGGTATCATCGGTACCTCGTCCCTCCACCCACCCCTGAACTTCCACTCACATACAGTCCTGCACCCAATCCCTCTTCTTCTTGTTCCCACTATGTTATTAGATGAGTTAATAGTTATTCATGTTAAAAAATGGAAAAAAATATAAAAAGAAAACAGATGGCAGACACACATTACTGCAAAAGCAGGTGAATGCAGGAACATCCTTGGCTCGACAGGCTTTATGTGAAGCTTGCACTGCAAGTTAAAAAAAAAAGAACAAAAAACAAAAAAGTTAGCACTAATTGAACTCTAAATGCAAAAAAAAAGAAAGAAAGCCAGGAGAGCCGACACCAGCAACCCGCTCCAGTGGGTGGGCATGCAGATGGATTATGGAATTACAAAGAGATTCAACCTCAAGGCTGGGCTCTACTCTGGCCTAAGACAAGCAGAAGTAAAAAGAAAAACTGTGGGGACAGAATAGTGAGCAGCCAGCCCTGTAAGCTGGTCCAGGCCACAGCCTGTCACCGCAGCCCTCGGTGGCTTCAGGGCTCCTTTGTTCCCAGCTGGGACATGGGTGCCAAGCTTGGTTACTGCCCATGGGCATCCCTGTAGAAGGTAGCTCAGCTACCCCACAGCTGGACACCAGGATGTCCCCAAGCACCTGGGCTTGCACAGCCAGGGCAGATCCTTCAGGCACCACCAAACCCTCTCCTTACAAACAGGGTGTTGGGCCAGGCCCTGACATGGATGCTGCAGCTCAGGGACTGCTTTGGGATGAGCATGGCCCCTGATGGCCAGGCCAGGCACACTGGACTGGAAACTTAAGTGAAAAAAATAAAAAGTTTTACACTTGGCTTTCAGAAGCAGCTTTAAATAAACTGGACAGAACCCAAACAGATGGTCCTGGCTCCTGGGGGGCTGTGGATGAGCAGCAACACCACGGCACATGCTGAGGCATGTGGCCATCCAGCCAGCAGCAGGCAAGCACCAGAAGGCTGCTTGCCTCTCCCACGGGCTCTGTGGCCAGGAGCTGTCTCCAGACTGCTCAGGTTGGAAGCACAGTCCCACACCAACACTGCAGCAGGGGCTCGTCAGTGTGCTCAGTCCCACGTCCCAGCCAGTGCCTGAGTCTGCTCTGCAGCCACCCCTTCAGTGCCTCAGGGACACAGGTGTGTCCCCAAGCACTGCTGCTGTCAGGCCAGAGCCCCAAACATCTGAGATAAAAACAGGAGTATGAGCTAGAGAATTTCTGGAGGAATAGTCTGGAAATCAGGAAGGCCAAGCTCTCCCTTGTGGAGTCAGGCCAGCAGCAGATTGCATCCTGAGCCTTCCCTCCGGCATGCACAGCACAGTGGAAAGTCTCTGCTGTCCAAATTAGAGAAATCTGATCCCACCTTGAGAAAAGACAGCATTCCCATGAATTACTTTGTGGGGAGGCTGCAAGGGTCGGGCACAGCAAGGATTTCCTCTGGCAACTGCACAAGAAGCACCACAGGCCATGGCAGCAGAGAGGGAGGCTGGAAGCCTTAACTACACAAACTGCAGCTCCACATTAGAGTGCAAGGAGGAACTCAGAGCCTTTAGAAAACCAAGGTGAGCTACAAGGCAGGAGCATCAGCATTTCCCTTTGAAGCCTCTGTTAGTAACTCTGTCACTAGAGAACACCCGCAGCAGGTACAGCACCTGGCGTGGAGTGGCACAAGGACACACTAAAACACGGGCACGTTCCTCGAGGCTGGATTTCTGTGAATGCAGCAGCAAAGCAGAACCTGTGTTTGTCACTGTCCCTGGGAACAGCCCTGCCTCACCCACCGTGCTGGAACCAAACAGGAGCTCACCCCAAAGGGACAGAACTTCCCAGATCGTTCTGTACTGCACTGGTCCTATGGCTACGAGATGAAAAAACCTGACTGCACAGCTCTTACAAATATCAGGCTACCAACTCAGAGATAAGGAAAAGGGTCTTTAAAACGTTCTGTTCTTTTTAGGGAATGCTTCCCCATGTGTGGGCTGTCAGGTGAGAGAAGGTGAGTGTCCCAGCCTGCCTGTGCTTAGCTGTGACTCTTGCTGGTTGCAGCGCTCAGCCCGACACCCCTGGGTGTGGTGTGCAGGGATTTCTCCCCTTGGAGCAGAGCACACAGCACTCCCAGAGAAGGGCCAGGGCCAGGTCCTCAGCCAGCATCCAGCAGCACGGCTCCATGGGAGCTACATCAATTTACATCAGCTGAGGAACGTGCCCAGGCCCTCCCACCTTCCCCGGGCAGCAGCACAGACGGGGCCGAGTGTAAAAGCTGCAAAACCCCAACAGCTGCACCTGCAGCAGCACTGCTGCACACAGCTCAGGCCAGGCTGGAGCTCCTGGGCTGGCACGGGACACACAAGTGTCTGAGCCACGTCCCTGCCGGCACTCAGCCCCTCCGGGGGTGGCAGCTGGGCCTTCAGCAGCCAGGTTGCTCTAAGGAACACCCCCTTCTCTCTCCTGGGCAGTGAAAGCAGCGTGGAACTGTCATTTTTGTGTGTGGGTTAACCAAGTGTTTTCCAGGGGGATTTGCTGCATCCCCAGCTCTCCCAATGGCAGGTACCACCTAAGCACCCGTAGCACAGGTGACCACAAAGGACTTGCACGAGCACTCTCTTACTAGGAATGCAAAACCAGTGGAGGGTAAAGGACTACACTCCTAGGACAGGAATATAAAATAGTAAAAAACAGTGCCATGATCTTGACTAAAAGGGTTTCTTAGCTTATTATGTCAACTTCATACAACCACAAATGCCATTTAACTGCAGCTACGGTACCATAGGAGTTTGTTTTTCTAAAAAAAATACAAAACCAAAGCCTCTTGTCTTTAAAGCAACCTTCCAAGTAATCACTTTTGGCACTAGCGCTCCCCATGTAAAAATAACATGGTGGTTTTGGTTTCTAGTTTACTTCTACTTACAACTATAAACTTAAGGAATGGAAACTGGAGACTACCAGGGAAATAGAGGACGGGTGGCAACTCCCTTAATAATCCTGGCTCAGGCAGATAAATCTGAGTCCAGAACATCCCACAGCTCCAGAAGATGCTGGGCAGATCACAGATCAAGCCTCCACCATCCAATTGCTCTCCCACACCAGTCAGACTTGAACATAAAATCTGAAGGTATTCTTCTAGAGAACAATTAAGATCATGTCCCTGGCCCACCCTTCAGAAAAAAAAATAATATTTTATTTGATCAGGCTGAGAAAAGGCCTGTTTCCAGTCTGGTAATGGGGAAAAGCAAATACAGACATGCAGCAAAAAATCAAAAACAACCTCCCAAAACTTGTAACAAACCCTAAAAAGGGTATGGGTGACATCCGCTTACTTTTTCTTGTCCTTGTCTTTCTTGGTTTGTTGAGAACCTGCCTGCTGAGCCTGTGACTGTAATAGCTGAGCTGCTGCCTTCTTCTTTTGAAAGTTGCTCAGCTCTTCCTCAAGTTCCTTCTTTTTGTCTTCCACCTTTTTCTTCTCTTCTTGGTGAGTCCTCTTTAGATGGTCAAACTTTTCGTGGAGCTGCCGGGACAGAGACACAGAGGATTGGCTGGGAAGAGGAGCATGTTTCACCCTGATTCACAC
>PYHW01009522.1:1966624-1983360 GCA_013186435.1 Turdus rufiventris
AAAAAAAAAAAAAAAAAAAGCACACTGCTTAAATACCAACTTTTTAAACTATTACAGTTTCACTAATCCCCAGTGCAATTAGTAACACGGATGAAAGCATTAGCCTAAATCCCATTTTTCAGTCAAAACTGTTTGTTTAGCAATTACACTCTCAAAGAGCTATTGCTACCCATGCTGAGCAGGGGTGGGTTGAGGCAACTCACAGGGAAAGCCAAGTCCTAAACTGATGGCACAGACTGCCCATGGCTCAAGCTGTGAATTTTAGGGAGCTCCTGATGTGAACTGCTGCATTCTATGCCAAATCAGCTCTGCAGCACTTCACATCCCAATCTGAAGTCTCACATTACAACACTGAAGTTAATTGTGTCCTCTCTCAAATCACAATTTTAAACAATCATTTTTTTCAAGGGTGAGATTTCTGTTCCTTGGCCAACTGCAGCAGTTTGTGTGAAACTTTAATATGGGGTGAAAATCGGTGGAGGGGCACATTTCACAAGAAAAAAAAAAAAAGAGGTGGATCAAATTGCTAATGGAGACATATTAAGTCATGCTAAGAAAGGCATATTTACTGCAAGAGAGAAAGGCAATTAATTTATGCCATTTTGATCAAAGAGCTGCCTGCTAATCAGGCTGCTCCCTGCTGGATTGAAATGGTTTCATGCTGCTATGAGAATCACGTGAGGGTTGGTGCTCGAGTGTGCAGAAGCGCAACCATTCTCTTATCTCCTCCTTCCACATGCAAAACTGCACAGAGGGGTCGAGTTTGCCAGATTTCTTTTCAGGCAGTTCACAGAAATTCTCTATTTGCTGTAGAAAAATCACAGTCAGAGGGTTGTGGGGTTTTTCCAGCTAATTAATGTAACTAATTAGAAGGGACAATACTCCCCTCTTGGAGGCTTAAACGAACAATGAATGGAAAGATGATGTTTGCAGGCTGCACTGCCAAGCTAAGAGGAAAACCCAGCAGTTTTGTCCATCTCCAGAACCAGATTCTGGGTTCACTGACAAGCCAAAGCTGGCTCAGCTCAGCTCCCTGGGGCTGAGCAATGCATTTCCAACTGCAGAGCATCCACAGGGCACCAAGACAGCAGCTACCTCCCCATAGCCAAGAGAAGATGTTGCCGTCTCCCCTTTCAACCCCTGAACAATTTGGGCAAAGTAACTCAGCTATTAAACTAACTTGCAGATTAAATACAGAGAGGACAGGTGGCAGGCTTTGTTCTCCAGTACATCATTTGGAGACTAAAAATGGCATCGTTTCCAAGAGGAGAAACTAAGAATGTAAGGAGACCGGCAAACCTTGGAAGGGAAGGAATGCGATTTGGTGAGAAACAGCCTCCACACCCAGCCCAGAGAAAAGCAGATTTAAGTGAACATCCTTTTAAAAAGACATTTAGTTCCCCAGCTCACTCAGTTTCCTTTTGGGCAGTCTTTGGGGAAAGCAGAACCGCTGGATGATCAAAGGGATGGATTTTAACAGCTAGCACTTTCCATGCTTTGACTCGGGGGACAGGGCAGAGAAAGGAATACTGGATTTCACCGTGGAGCAGCTCTGGGAACAGTGTCACTTCCCTGCCGGCATGGTCTGCAGAGGCTCAGCCCTGCCCCGGGCAGAGGGAGGGCTGTGAATGTGGGGCTGTGCTCCCTGAGGGTGACTTACCCACGCACAGGATGTTGAAGCAGAAGCCCTGGGACGTTGACTTGTTGACCAGCTGGTCTGGGAGGCTGTCAAAGCCCACGTGGCCAGACAGGGACAGGTTCCTGAGGTCATCGTTGTTCTGCAAGAACCAAAAGAAAAGCATTTAGTAGGGCTGCAACACCCCTGTCAGGGAAGAAGTCCTCTCAGGACTGTGTTAGGGACACAGAGGCTTTTGGGACGCAGGATCTGAGGTTTCCTTCCCAAATGCACTCTCCTTTTCCTTCTATCCATCTCTGCTGTGGGGCTCAGGAGCAATGTCCCCAAGGCAGGCAAACACCACCACACATGGTTCTCCATGCCTGTCACCAACAAACCATGATTCTTCACCAATCTGCAACACCCAAATGCAGTTTCTGAGGCCCCAGCATCCCACGTCCCGAGGGTTACCCTAAGATTATTTAGGCAGACATCTGGAGAAGAGAGTGGAACATTGTCAGAGCTGTGAGCTGACCAGGTCCTGGTTAGCTGGTGAAGCAGCTGAGGCTGCCTCCTCCGTGTCCACTGCACAGCTCCACAGCAGAAACCAGCCAACCTTCCACTTGAGAACTTCCCCAGCAGCACGGGAAACCCCCCAGACTCCCCAGTGAGGCTGGTTCTCTCCAGAAGCACACTGACAGTGACACAGGTTGTGATATGGCCCTGCTTGCAGCTCCAAAAGCTATTCCTGACAGACACCTGTGCAGGCAAGCAGAGAGCCAAGGTGGTGCTTTCCTTGGCTCAGTGTGCCAGAGGGAAGGAGCAGCTCTCAGACTTGCTCTGTCCTCCCAGGACCACAAGGGAAATGCCAACATTCTTGCCCTTTTCCTGCAACCCCTCAGCATGACCACAGCAGGACACAGCTCAGATAGCAGCTGTGCCCCTAGAGCCAGCTCAGACTCTTTGCAGCTTTTCCAGGCCTAGACAGGAAGGGAATAAAGGGAGCATGCTGCTGTGCCATGCCTTGGTGTACAAATAGCCTCATCTGACACGAGGTGAGGAAGCAGGGCACTGTTCCCAGCATTTCCTGAGTGACCTACAAAGCCCCTGGTGCTGCCTCTGCCTGTCCCCAGCTGGAAAAGGAGCCAGGCCAGGCTGCCCAGGGGTGCCAGTCACCCCTCATGAGCTGCTCTCCTCCTTGGAGGTTCGGCTGACATGCAACACTTGACAGCATCAACACCCCAAAGCTGCTCCGTGGAGATGCCACCTGCTTCACTCAGGTGAGGTAAAGAAAATCCACCCAGAAAGACCATCACCTCATTGACCCACAAAAGGGATTTCCCTGGAAAAGGCCCTAGGATCGATGTATGACATTAATGGGTTAAATTAAATATTTGTAACATTTGTATTTCTAAAAATACTGGTGGGCTTGGGTTTATGACCAAGGGAAGGGAGCTCAGAGCAGATCCCAGAAAGCAGTTTAGGGCCCATGACTCACAGGCTTCACACAAAGTGGTGGGTGTTGAACATCTCCCAGCACCGCACCAGTATCTCTTTCCCTGATATATTTTGGGAAAGCAAGTCCTGCCTCATCATCAGTTGCTCAGCAGGAACAGGAGTTAGACTCATCTCTTGCATCTGTGTCAGTTATTTTTGCTACAGACCTTCTCTGGTTTATTTCCCACCCCTTGCTTTTTTTTTATTTTTCTTTTTTTTCCCTGCAAGTGGCAAACATCAACAGTGGAATAAACAAAAACTATCTCTGCACTTTGCAATGCTGAGTATTTTTCACAGGCCGTGCTGCACAACAGGAGACAAGAGTAGCCTGATATCTGCTCAAAACATCAAAACACTGATGAAAAGATCTGAGGCCTCAGGCACAGGCAGAGATGAAACACAAAGCCCAAGCATCCTCCTCCCTCAGTGTTCCCAGGATGCAGCGCCTCTCCCTGAGCGGAGCAGACACAGAAAATCGCTGCAGCTCTGCACAAGGCCCACAGATTCACATTTGGAGGAGGCAGGAGAGGCAAAGGAACTAGATTTCTAAACCTCTCCTCCACACACAAACCAAGGCAGCTCTGCAGCATGCAGATGTCCTGGGAAAGCAGAGGTGCACACACTGCATAACCACTGAGCACCACAGGCAGGCCTCTGCTTTCACCTCTTTGAGGGAACAGCTTCATCCCCAAGGAAAGGAAGCCTCTGCTGGAGAGCAACAAGCCTGATTGCTCAGGGTATCAGCAGCAGAGCAGCAAGTGATTCACACTCGGGGTCTGGCAGAACAGAAGTGTTGAAACAACAAGGGGATGCTCAGTCAGATGGCCCTGCCTCTCCAGTTGTGAGCTGCCATGACAGTCAGCGAGCTGTGATTCCAACTGAGTCATCCCACTGAGAACTGGGCACCTCCAGCTGAACAGCAAAGGCTGACACAGCTCCTGCTGCACCCCAGAGTTATTATTATTCCTCCTGCCACAATGGCTCCTCTTCCAGAGGAAGCCAGCAGTGCTGCTCAGCTGCTTCAGCCCAAGTGGAAAGGCATCTCATCCCCCTGCCTCACTGCCTTCTCCCCAAGCACACCCCTCATTTCCCCTCAGGTGAACAGAGCTCAGCACAACAGCTCCCTTTGCCCAGTCCTGCTGGACTAGAACACCTTCTCAGGAGTCACTCACACAAACACAGTCCTGGGAGATGCCCTGGTAACCACAGACAAGAGGCAGTGTCTGAAGTACTGACCTCTTGCAAGCACACTTAAGGAGTAACTGCTTGGCAAGCACCTCTCCTTGCTCCCAGCTTCAGGATGCACAGACAAGCTGAGCATGGGTAAAACTGCAGCTCCACAGACTCCTGCAGAGATCAGCCAGTTTGCACCAGATGTGCTGCTAGACTGGGGTGTCTGGAAGTTCTTACATGTCAGCTTAAGACATCCCAAAAGCAATCTGTATTTTTAAACTCCTCCTTAGGCACAGTCACATCTCCTTCACTGAGCCCTGCATTACAGGACATCCTTTTTACTCCCTCTTCCCATACCATCCATGAGCAGAAAGTGATTCTGAACATCCAGAGTTATGTGCTAACCCCTACAAAAACTAAAGAGTAACATGAACAAAAAAATGCTTGTTTCTTGGGAAAGATGCTGACCACTTGACTTCTCTTTGCAGAGAGCCCTGCAAGGCATCCCACAGTCGATATTTCTTGGATCAACAACAATCTCTGAGCTGCTGTTATCACAGCTGCTGGTTTTAACTGCAGCAGGGGAAGGGAAGGGGTAAGTTAAGCAGAGACAG
This sequence comes from Turdus rufiventris, assembly GCA_013186435.1. Classification (NCBI taxonomy): domain Eukaryota; kingdom Metazoa; phylum Chordata; class Aves; order Passeriformes; family Turdidae; genus Turdus; species Turdus rufiventris. The sequence goes on from PYHW01009522.1 coordinate 1,971,524, forward strand.
GCCCCCAGAGGCACAGCAAATACCATCACTATACCTACCACCATTATAAAGAGACTAATTGTCAGGAACTAATTGTCAGATCCCGCTGCTCTTCATTTGAAGGGGGTAAAAATGCCTTGCAAAAGAGAAGAACGATATTTGCAGTCTCAGAACGCTGTCAAGGCTCCTGTAGATCTGTTTTTCTTCACGCACGCTCCTGGTGGCAATGGTCTCACAGGTCAAGCAATGCAGTAATGGATGCTCTGTGGCAAGCACTGGGTTTGGCTGGATGGCAGTCAGTGAAGCTATATAAAACAATTCAGCTGATGAGGCACGTGCAAGGAGAGTCAGCTCATTCCTCCCAAGCCACAGTGGCTTGGCAGAGCCAGCAGGGATAAAGAGAAAGTTATTCTCCCCACAGGAGTCAGGAACAGTGTGTCTGTGTGCAGATGGGGAGCTAGAGATAAAGGTGGGTCCGGTGCCACTCCTCCAGAGGCAGCACAAAGCACAGCTGAGTCCTTGTGCTTCCCAAAGTGTCCGGCAGCTGATTGGAAATAAAGCAAAGTTGCTCCTCTCCTAAGCAGGGAAAAAGCCCTGCTCCCAAAAGCCAAGGAGAGAGTTCCACAAGGACATTTACTGTCCCAGTCTCAAGTCTGTTCTCCTTACTCAGGCCTCAACCATGATGGTGGCTATTCCCCAATCCAAGCAAGCTCCTAGCTGAGCCCCTTTTGCTTTAAGGCTGCTGGCAAAAGATTCCCCTTGGGCCCCTCCCAGCCCACTGCTGCTGGCGGCTGGGGGTCAGCTTCACACGGCCTCCCAAGAGTTAAAGAAAACAAAAACGAGCCTCAGATTCACGAGGGGAAAAAGAATGGTATGCAAAATATTGAGCTCAACCCCAAATATGAAGCAAGTGTTTAGTTATTTGAGGCCACACGACTTAGGAGGCACCTTTAGGAAGTTCTAAAAGCTTTCATTGTTGTCAGCAGCTCAGACCAGCAACATTTTTGACCCATTACTAGGTCAAATCATCTTAGATGCTGCATCCAAAGCCAGGGACCTCAGGGATAGTTTAGTCTGCTCAGATAAAAAAGCAGGAGCACAGAAGCAAAGAGCAGTCAGCAAGAGACAGATCCATCCCTCTCCCAGAGCTGATGTCCCTGCCAGCAGGGCACCAAGTACTCCAGTGTCCATGCCAGAGCCAAGCTCCCTGTAACAGCACCCATGATTCCACTGCCCTGCCTTATACAGGGTTAGGGGATGGCCAAACCTTTAACTGTTGGACAAATGGATTTATGAGTAGTATGGGGAGAACATGGGAAGCAAGAACAACTCCCTTTCCCTCCTTGGCATGCAGAGATGCCAGAAGAAAAGGGCTGATAGCAATCCCTCAGTTAATCAGTTCATAAAGAGAGGAAGGACTTCTTGGCTGTTGTTTCAGGCTAAGATAACCATCAGTGTCACCAGCAGAGGAGGGGGAGGTCCTGGTTCCACACTGTTGCTGGCTGGCTGCAGGCTCAGGCAAATGTCTGCACAAGCTACTCAAGTCTGGGAGGTCCCTCGTTGTTTTTCTTCCCCCTTGCTTTCTTTTTTCCCCCCTTTTCTCTCAACATGGAGAGCAGAGCCCCGTGGAAGGCATGCCCTCATTCTGTACATTACTGTGTCAGTCAAGCCGTGGAGATCTGTGCCTCCCTCCCTGCCACCAACCCACCCGTGACTCACTGCTGCAGCTATTGTCCCTGAGGGATGGACTGCAGGAAACCATCTCCATCTTCCTGGATAAAAGCTGGCAGCAGCTGCAGCTGCTTAGGGACACAGCTCCTCCTCACCAGGCCCCTGCCCCAGCCCTCCAGCCATGTCCACCACAATAGCAAGGAGCCAGCTCTCAGCTCCCACTAACAGGGAACTTTCAGCAGAGCCATGCCACACTTGGCTCCCTTGCTCAATGAACAGGGAAGTCACAGGGAACACAAAAAGGCTCTCCCTGAATATGCTGGATTTGCCTTTTCACCCCTAAGCATCAGGAAGCAGAAAAGGTTATTTTGTGGGAGGAAGGCTGGAAGCAACTTGACCAACAAAGCCCTGGGCAGCAGCAGATGGGGAAGGGCAGGTGTGAGATTCAGATTTGCAGAAAATACTGCTCTCCAGATAAAATCTCGTGGGTCTGGGGAACCACCAGCCAAAGGAAGCTGCCACTGAGACCAAGCAAGGGCTTCCCACGAGCAGATGCCCCCAGGGACCTGGGTGATGCTGGACACGCTTCCATGGGCTTCGGTGCAGCCCAGAGGAAAAGCCAGGGGATGGGAAGCACAGGGCCCACCTCCAGGACGTGCAGCACCAAATAACTCTTCTGGTTCGCAGTGACAGCCCCTGGCACACGGCAAGGACACTGCCTGCATCCATCCCAGCCGGGGCACGGCGGCGGGGAAGCGAGGGGAACTGCTTACATTGGCAAGCTGCAGGAACTCGGCAGCAGCGTGGAGGGAAAAGGATACACTCGCATTCTTCTGGAAAGAGGCAAGTCAGCAAAATCTGACAATTCAGGAGGGGCGGCACAGAGTGGGAACGAGCGTTTGTCTTCAGGCAAAATGTTTGGCTAAAGGTCAGCACAAGCTCAGAGCACTCACAATTCCAAGTATGCCAAGAACTGACATAAAAGACATTTTCCTCCACAGGTTTCCAAAAACCACGGATCTTTCTATTTGGAGGAAAAGTGACTAATGCTTCTAACAGCCTCTGATGTCACAAACTGCTAACCAGAAAAAGAAAAAAAAAAAAAAGCTGGACTTTGGGGATGATAAGGACCATATGTGCATTCCAGCAAGGCTTGTAAACTCACTGAAGGGAGGAAAAAAAATAAAAGGAGAGAGGAAGGAAGGGGGGGTAAAAAAAAATACATAATGTGACAAACAAGAATGAAGACCATCCAAAGGCAGAGCCCAATGAGAACCAGATGCTCTCTGCTTCTCTGGCCAATCTCTCTCCTGACAGGAGGACGATGTGCAATTGCCTCTCTGACCGCCAGTGTGAGGCTGAGGGAATAAAATAGGAGCTGCTGCTCATGGCAGGGAAAGGCAAACCCAGCCCTCAGCATCCCCAGCCATTGCCTCAGCCAGGCACAGCAGAGAGAGCTGCAGGCTCCTCCATGTGAGCCCTGACACTGCACAGACACAACACCCAGGTCAGGCTGTGACTCCAGGCCAGGTGACACCAGCAAGGACCAGAGAAGGCCCAGTCTTTGTTAGACTCGAGAATGTGGCACCTTAGGAGTTAAAGACAACTGTGATCACAAGGACAGAAGCCAGCTGGGAGACAGCAGGAGGGCATGTTGCTGTATGGCCATCAGAAATACTTGTCTCTCTTTCAGCTCTTTGCCCTTTTCAGCCCTCCTGGCTGCACAGTCCCACAGATAGAGACACAGCGCAGCAAGGCAGCAGAGAGGAAAAACCCAACAGCCATTTCCTTCTGTCATGCACTTAAAATAGCCCTGAAACAGCTGCACCACGGCCCTTAAGTCATTGCATCCATGCTTTGCTCAGAGCTGGAGGCACAGCCCGACATGGGACCCAACACAGAGGGAAGGGTGATACATGAACTCGAGATTCCAGTTACCCCCACAGAGAGGAGGGAGCTCTCCGGGACACTGCCCCCAGACACAAAAAGGTACAATTAAAACAAACCTGGCAACAGAGCCAGGTTGTCCTCCAATCTTCCCCAGGCTCCCACCAACTCCAGTCCAGTTAGGGCTGTGAACACAGCCAGAGCAGAAGAGAGATTTTGAGAAGGGAGAGCAGCCCAAAGGCTTCCTTACAGCACTGTTCCAATACCTAACTCAAATTAAGGGCCACTGGGACACCAAAAGCAGCAGCTTTCCTTGAGGTGGTGAAGGCACAGCCCTGCAGTTCCTTAACCCCATGTGTTCCTTCCTGAAAAGCTGCAGCCATGCGTCAGGCAGGATCCATGTTCATCCTGTGCCCTGCTGGCAGGTGGGGACACTGTGGCCACAGTGCCATTGCCTGCACAGAGCCAGCTCCCAAGCAGGGCACTGCAGCTGTGCCTATCACAGCACACAGCTTCAGGTCATTCATGTACCACTTCTCTTGATTCTGGACTAAAGAGCCCAGAAGCTGTCCTCACACCTAAATCCTGAGGTGACACAGATGGACACACACACATGCCCAGGTAGCACAGCACTGAGTATAAAAGTACAACTTCAAACTAATCATCACCCTTGAAAAATCCCTGCCAGGGCTTTTAGAGTCCAAACAAGTGCTAGACACACACAGGAATTCCCCAGGAAAACTTGACTGGTCCAGCTTTACCAAGGAAGTGTCAACCCAGTATCACCTGGATTGAAAAGAGCTGGCTCAGACCAGAACCAGCTTTGAATGAATTCATGGCAGGGTCTAATACACTGAGTGTTGAGTCACAGCCCTCACATCTACTTCGTAAAGGGAAACAGAACACACAGAGCCCCTTATGGCACACAGAGCTCTTGCAGGGCGCCACAGAAATCCTTCTATGTGAATAAGAAAAGGTCAGCAATCAATAAATATTGAAAGTAACAAATACTGTCTGCCTTAGCACACAGTTCTTCATCTTCAGCCAGAAAGAAAGTGGAATTAAGGTGGACTGAATCTGCACGAGGAGGAAAAGGCAAAGGTTTCCGCAATTATTTGGCTGACAGTTTTGGAAATATTAGTCCACAGACTTTGAGCTCTCAACTCACTCAAAGCAACAAAGTTCCCCACTTGCCTTCAGCAAGTCCTGGTTTTTCTGCCTTAAACAGAGGAAGCCAATACTAAAGTTTTTATGACTAGGAGCGATTCTATATTCCAACCGAATTACTTCCTTCCCTCTGCCTCACTAACTCCAAATTTTTGTGGTTACCTTGGAAGACCATGTTTTGTCTTTGCAAAAAACTTCACAGGCAGAGTTCCTCCAGAGAAAGGACATCTGACCCAGGTCTGCAGCACAGCCATAACATGGGACTGTTAGGAAATGGGACTTGAAGGCCACCCCACAACAGGTTTTTTTATCCTCCTTGCGTTTTCCTGCTCTGATAACTGCTACAGAAACTTCCCGTTTCTGGAGTCAATTGACAGTGCAAGACAAAACATAGTCCTCACATGCAGTCCACAGCCAGGAATGTTCCCACAGCCCTCTCCATATCCATCACTTGCTCAGGGAACATCACAAACATGTGTGATGGCCACTACAATCCTGCTGATGCTCCAAGTCATAAAGAGTCCCTGGACAGGACGCCAACACTGCCTGACATACACTCCCAAGCATCTGAACTCCATAAATGCATGGCTAAATAAACATTTGTGGCACCAGAAGAAGGGATTAACTCTCTACTCACAAGGAATCCAAGGATTAGCTTGACAGTTCCAGTTTTTGAGTTGGAGCAGAGATAAACCTATCATTCCAGAGATTTAAACCAACCCCCTCAAGTATCAAGAGTCCCACGACTGTGCTCTGGAGTTTTTCTTGTTCCTCCCCACTCCCAAAAAAGGGGTAAGGCTTTCCTTGAGTTCCAGCTGCTGGTGACAAACTAACAGTGTAAAGGATGGGGCAGAACAAGTCCCCAGGCCACCAAGGTCTGTCCCTGACACAGCTGACCATCCCTGTCCTTCCCAGAACATCCTCAGCCTCCCCTGCAAACACAGCAGCAAGGAAATGCAGAACCCATGGTGGCCTCCAAAGGCGGCTCAGGCAGCACCATCACCCCACAAGAAAAGGGTTTTGCCACAGGAGATGAGCCTGGGAACTCCAGCCAGTGGGGAAGGATCTCCCCCTCAGTTACAGGCAATGGCACCCACATCAGGCTTATCTGACAAGGTTCTTTCGTAGGGTTTTCTTTTCCAAACACCTCTGTAACTGAGGCAGCAATTCCTGGGGAAGAAAATAAAAAATGTCACTGGTGCAAGTGGAGTTTTATTGTAAAGGCAACGAGGCCACAGCTGGGATGGATGCAGCAGCCTCCTGAGCTGTGTGAGCACAGCTTCCACCCCAGGGCTGGATCCTGGCAAGGGGCAGCGTGCTCAGCACTGGCAAACAGCCATGTCACAGCATTTCAAGCAGGTTTAGAGCAGATTTATTAGTGTAATCCTAATAATGCAAATAAAGTCAGATGCAAAACTGGCATAAGCTCCCCACGTCTCCCTTCATCAGCAGCTGTAACTAAAGCACAAGCCTGTACAGTCACCCTTCTCCTCCTTCCTCACTGCAAGGGCTTTGCAGGCTCCAGTGGCACCCCCAAGTCCCCTTGTGTCAGCAGGTTCAGATGCTTCCAGCCCCTGAACCTTCAGCCAACTGGTAGCATCCATAAGCTTAGCTTCTGTCAGTGAACAATTTTCCTTTCTGATCTAGCAAAAGGGACACACATAGCTAAAAAAAAAAGTCTAACAATGAGAGCAGTGTCTAAATGTACAGCACATGGAAATAAGCAACAGAAAAATATTTTCCTTTTGGCCGTTGCTAAGTTTTAGTAACACTAACTATTATTTGAATATCTACATGTAGAAAACAACAATTCCTAAAGGAAAGTACTAACAGTCTTTGTATACACGAACCTACATTAGTGGCTACATTCCAGATACTAATTAAATGTATCCTGTAACAATAAAATTATCTTTGGACTTACCAATAATTCCAAGGACTTGATCCAAAACCTGCTATGAACCCTGTGTTTGGTGCATTCTCCCCACATTAGCTCCAGAACCAGACATCCCCTAGCTGGTACTTCTTCCCAGGTTCTGCATCCCAACAAAGTCTCTGGCAGAGGTGCGTGTTCAGGGAGCTTGTGCTATGTATCAGATCTCCAGAACATTTGAAGATTTTGTTGCATTTCAACCTGTCCACCGGAACAATGGGCATTTGTAACAAGACAGGCAGCAGGCAGACGTTTACACATGGAGTAGAAGCAATAGTTGGCCAGGAAGTGTGAGGGAAGATGTTTCCATGGCTGGCAGAGGGATAAGCTCCATGAGGAGAACAAGTGATTCAGCAGGCAGGCAGCTGCTCAGAGGTAAGCCCTGCTCTATGGTGTGACCGAGCCCAGAGGCAAAAAGTGCAAAGAAATGCCAGGTAACGCAGATCGAGTACTGCAAATCTCCTTGGAGCCTTCTGCAGTTATCCCAAATCCATGAAGACCCTCACAGGTAAGTGGTGCACATCAACTTCTGCTGAGTGAAGGCTTGCAAGGGGGTAGCTATCCCCTCGGCTCTGAGGATGCCCTGTTATTAAAAGCAGACCTCAGAGATGTTTTCAGCCCTGCCACAGAGAGGAGGGATGAGCAGAGAGCAGATAAACCACAATTAGTGGGAGGCAGGCACCGGTCCCGCCCTAGAAGGCTTCCCATCCGCATTCCAAGGCTCCTATACACCTCTGTGAGCCGGACCTTTGGCTCCTGGGATCCCAGGCATGCTCCGGCTGTCCCAGTGTCGCGACAGTTTAATTAAAAGCAGGAGCCTGCCGAGCTGGAAAGAGGCCTGGAGTGCTGCTGGGCTCACATCCGGCTCTGGAGCCTGGTGCCGAGGAAAGGCGTGCGTTCCTTGGGCTGCACAAAAGGTGCCTGAGCCAGGGACAGGGCTGCAGTGGGACCCAGCTGCCCTGGAGCTGCGAGATCAAGGATCTGCCATGTGCCCAGACACTCCAATTACCTGCAACAAGGAAACCGGCCTCCCAAACAACAAAGATGCCTGTAGCTTGAAATACCTCCTTGTTCTGCTCCCCACTTCTCGGTTGGCGCATGTTTAATGCATTTCTGCTACTCTGGAGTGCCCTGCCGGAGCCCAGCAGCTCTGCACAAGGGCCAGGCTTTAGGAGCTAAGTGGGACACTTCCAAACATTACCCTGCACTAATCCAATGTTATTTTTCCCACAGCAGCCCGCCGCTCACAAAACCATTGGCAGAGGTTTGCAAACCACTGGCATTCACCCGCATTCTCTGGAATGGTGTTCTTCCAAATTCATAAATTATTCCATACACAAGCTGCTGCAACATCCATTAGCTGTTGGAGCAGTCCTGCTAGAAGGTTAAACTGGAGCCAGTATCCACCCCCACAGACTAATTAATGTTGGCCACCACATTCTGCTTCGACTGTCCACCCCAGTCATGTTTGCGCTTCGTAGCGAAAGCAGAAGCAGTTGGGCTCAGATGCAATTTTAATTTCTGCCCTCCTGTCAAGACTTAGGCTGTAGCAACCCACTGCCTGTAACAGAGCATGTTAAATGAAACCCACACTTGCAGTGTTACTGTCCCTTACAGCCCAAAAGCAAACAGACTGAATTCTCTGGAGTCCTATGCTGCTGGACAGTCCAGCTGCTCGGATTTCTCCGGAACAGTCAAGCTAACCAATCCAAACTCTCGCAGCCTTATGAGTGCAAATGATACATATTGGTTGAAATCCACAGCTCAAGGACAGCTTCTGGAAGGGAACATTTTGCAAGGCAGTTTCTCTGAATAACAACAATAAGGAGGAGGATTTGCCATTAGCTTGCACCTCCCGCAGTTACTTTACGCTGTAGCTTTTTGTGCTGGCAGTACTCAGCTTTCTCATCCCCTTCTTCCCCTCAACTCCCGTTTTTCCCTGGAAGCAGCAGGACAGGCAGTAGGGCATGTCAGGATCTCTCCACCAGCAAAGCCCTGGCTGCTGAGCCTGGCACACAGCACAGCACACAGCGCGAGTCCCACGCGGAGCCAGAACGGCTGTGACAGATGAGCAGGCTCCTGCTGCAGCCTGGCTGTGAACACCTGACAGAGCAGGTAAATCCTGCCACAAACTCATGGAGCCAAACCTGAGGACTCGGGAAGACAAACACAGCCCAAGGCAAATGAAGCCTGCTCCAGGCAAGCGCTTCCTGCAGAAGTCTGGGGAAGATTAGTTCACATCAAGGAGCTCCTTGCTCTGACATGCTCTGTACTCCGAGTGCTGCAGACCGGCCTATCCCAAATCTGGGGCACAATTCCCATGTGCAGTGCACGTTTCTGCCCTTGGCTCCAGTTATTTAATGAGATACCAAAGCCAGGGATCTGCTGCTGCACATTCTTGATCAAGATTGCAGTCTCCACCTCCACGCTGCTCCAAGCAGGAGGTGATGCACGAAGCCACAAGCAGCCCTGCCTGGGTTGCTCATAGCCCAGAGCAGCTGGGGTCTGACAGATAAATGCCTGCTGAGGAACTTGGGAAGCCTTCAAAGAGCAAGGCTAATGCCCAGCTCTCCCTCCCACGGCTGTCCAGGAGAAGGAGCCGAGTCTGTACATGCAGCACGAGGGCTCCCACGTCACACCCCAGCACAGCCCAAGAGGCTGCGCCTGCAGCTGGCCAGCAGCGCATGCTGACCCCAGCAGAGCCAGTGAGGCTGGAGCAGCCCTTCCTCGGCTGCTTGGTGTCTTTATTCCCATCTTCTCAGGTCACTCAGTAGCCCCTGAGGGTGCCAACTGGAGCATAAAGCTCAGGAGCAGGCTTGCACAGCCTTCCTACTCAGCCAGTACCCAGGAGCATGGCACACATCCAGCCATCTCCATCCTCCTTCCTCCCACCCAGCACCACTGAACCCTGGACGCTGGGACACTGCCCTCCTCTGCAATGCACGGCACCAAAACCCGAACAGGACGCTCCAGCCCCGAGCAGCTTCCAGTTGCCAAGATGTGTGAGCACACACAGCTCAGAAAAAGATCCATTTACCACAGTGTGGATACCGACAACATCCACACACCCCTCCCTTGGGGCTCCTTACCGTGGGTTTTACACAGGGACCAACCACCTACTTCATGCCAGAAACATTTTCTAGCCCGTGTGAACTTTATAGTTCCCTTCAAACTGAAACCAGGACTGTATCACAGCTAGCCTGGATTTATACTTCTGCCTTTCTGGCTCAACCCACTGGAAGAAATCATCAGGTTACTTGGTTAGGCTATGAAAATCCTGCTTTCCTCAGGTTATATCAAAATCTTGTAAAGCACATCCCACTGGAAAAAAAATGCTTTGCCGAGCTCCATTCCTGGCAAAGCCAAACCTAGAGGAAATGTAGCTGTGTTCAGTAACAGACAGAAGTCACATGGCAACCCACAAAGTCAAATAATGTTTTGTTTAAGCAACAAAACACCTCTGGCTTTGTGTTTAAATGATTCTGGCCTACACCAGAGAAATTAAGTGTCTGTGAGGAATGCTCTACGCAAAAATTGCCCTCAATTGCAAACCCAGAGAAACAAGGTCAGAGTTACTCACACTGCTCACCTTTAAACCCTTCCTCCTTATTGTTACATCTCCTGGAAAACACAACTTGCATATTACCCTATTTGAATAGTTATTTTCTTGAAGGTAGTTTTAATGAAAAGCATTAATCTGGTCATGGCCCTGTGCCACAGGAGTTGGCTCGATTTGGTGCAGCAGGACGAGGTCTGCAGAGGTGACTACGGTGTGCTATTAATTCACTGATGACAGCTTGGCACCTCTCAAAACAAGGGAGAGAATTATCTCCTGATTTGAACACGCAGAAGATAATGGCACACCGAGACAAGGGCGTTTGCCCGAGACCACACACCAAAGCAGCAGGGCAGCCACACAAAACCTAAAGCCAAGCGGCTCTGTTAATCACTGCTCTAATAATTAATAATGGCCCAAATCCTAATGCTGACTAGCAGGAGAGCTTTCCAGCCGGGTGAATCTTCAGCTACCTGGAAAGGCACGAGCTGAGGTCCCCTGACAACACTGCTCAATCACATATCAGAACCTGACGCGAATCGTTCCAATTGTTCAGTGACCGTCAACTGTGCGTCCCACAAGGGGAGGCATTTCTCTGAAAACTTCTGTATTCTTTTACTTTGGGCCAGGTTCTCTGTAACGCAGAGCACCAGGAGAGCCCACTCAGCCCAGGTAAAGAGCAGCCCCACAGCCTAAGTCTGCACTTCTTCCATTAAGGCTCTGCCCAACACAGAAGAGCTCCCAGATCTGGTGCCACTTTCTGAGTCCAGTGGACACCAGGGACTTGTGCTGCAATCACCTCTCCCAGAAGAGGGAACCAGGCCTGTGAGAAAGGCAGGAGCAGGGAAGGGCTCACTCGAAGAGGGAAAGATTTAAGGGTGCAGGGGGAGAAAAGAACTGACATAAATTAGGTCAAAAGCTCCTGAAAAATGCCAGTTACTTTATATATAGCGACAGCACTCTGATATCTTTTAATCTCAGCTTGCCATTGTCAGGTATTAGCTGAAATTCCCTGCTTTTGCTCTGGCTGCCATATTAAAGTGCCACGTATTTAATATTAATGAGGCAGATGAAACAGAATGAGACTAGGCTGGAATGTTCTGTGATAAAAGACAGCTTGTGGCAGAAAAGCATTCATTTAAAAGCACTAGGGATTTCTCTTGGCTTGGAAATTACATGTAAGATACAGGAAACCAACAAAACCCTTTTCAAATGTAATTAAAAATCCCGATTTTCTGATTCTATAGGCCAACAAAGGCATAATGGTTGACTGCTTGTTTCTTCTGCTAAGAAAACCACACTAGTAGGGAGTTACCTGGCCACAATTATGGGAAGCTTTAGATAAACTGCTGAAACAAGATTTAAAAAAATATTTCCCCCACTCCAGTGTCCATACCCTTGTGCTTACACTCGGGCAAAAAATCTCCAAGCTCAGAACTCTGAGTGTACAAAAAAGCAAAGGTACCGTGAGGCCTGCCATAGGCCAACGCAGACATGAAACAGATCTGAAGGAGGAAAAAGCAGCAGCCAATGGATGTGGTGATGAAGTGGTGTGATTTGTCACCAGACGATATCCCAAAATCCCTGCTCCTCTTGGGGCCCTGACATGAAGATTTGAGGACTGTGCATATGTTCAGTCCCAGATGG
>PYHW01009522.1:1993998-2035964 GCA_013186435.1 Turdus rufiventris
TTCGCCCCGGCGGCACAGCGCACCCCCGTCCCCCGGCGCTGCCGTCGGGTCCCGGGGCGCTGTCCCCCGCTGTGCCGCCCCGGTCCCTATCCCCGCCGCCGCCTGCCGCCGGCCTGCCCTCTGCCACAGCGTCCCGCTCCCGGACGCCACCGCTGCCACCGGGCCCGCACATGCCGCCTCCCTACAGGTTTCCTCAGCCCCCCGAGATGCCGCCTCCCTACAGGCTGCCTCAGCCCGCGAGCGGGATGCCCTTGCTGAAGGCGCCACGACCCCCGGCAAGCCCGGGGGGGCGACCCCCCGGCGAACCCATCCAGTCCCCGCCGCTGCCGTCGGGCCCCAGGGCGCTGTCCCCCCGCGACCTGCCCCCATCCCGATCCTTGCCGGTGCTGTCCGCCCGGGAGGTGCTGCCCCTGTCCCGCTCCCTGCAGGCGCTCCCTGCCAGCCCCTCCTCATCGCCACTGCTTTTATCAGGCTCCGAGGCGCTCGCTTCCACCAGGCTGCCCCTATCGCAGTCCAGGTCCCTGCAGCAGCTGCCCACCAGGCCATCCCCAGACTTGCCGAGGGGATCCAGGGGGCTGGCCCCCAAGGGACCAACCCAGCCTCAAGTCCTGCAACTGTACCCGTCTCAAAGCCTGACACTGCCGTCAGGTCCTGCGATCCTGCCCCCCAGCAGGTCCCCCCCACCCCAATCCCTGCCACACTCCGCCACTCTCCCATTGGCATCCCGCTCCCTGCAGCCACCTCTCGCCAGGTCACCCCCGTGCCAGTCCCTGCTGCCAGCACAGGGCCCCGCAGTGCCCCAAGCCCCGGAGAGCCAGCCCCCAGCCCCGCTTCCCGTTTTCCGCAGCATCAGGTGCCAGCTGGCTTTGTCGGAGGCGCAGGGCACGCTCCCCTCGCTGCACGATGACTGCGGGCGGCAGCCCCGCTCCCTGCTCGCCAAGAGCTCCCCCAGGAACGCCGCAAGCCGGGGGCCCCTGGTGCCGCTGGGACAGCGGGAGCACGCCTGGCTGGTGGCAATGTCCGCGGGCTGCTGGGCTGAGGTGCGGGGGCTCTTCATGGAAGAGCCCGAGCTGGCCCTGCAGAGGGACTTCATCTCAGGCTTCACGGTGCTTCACTGGCTGGCCAAGCACGGCGACGGGCCGGGCCTGCAGGAGCTGGCGGCGGCGGCGCGGCAGGCCGGGCTGGTGCTGGACGTGGATGCCCGCTCGGGCTGCGGGTACACGCCGCTGCACCTGGCCGCCATACACGGCCACCAGCTTGTCATCAAGGTGCTGGTGCTGCAGCTGGGCTGCCAGGTGCAGGTGCGGGACGGCAGCGGGCGCCGGCCCTGGGAGTACCTGGGCAGCTCCACCTCGGGGGAGATCTGGCAGCTCCTGGAGGCGCCCCGTGGCACGATCATGTTCCCCACGCAGCCCCTGGCCCGCAGCGTCTCCTCTGTCAGCAAGGTCTCGCCGTCCACCGGCAGGGCAGCGATGCCTGCCTGCCTCAGGGTGCCACTCGGCCGTGGGGCAGTGTCCCACCCATCCGACAGTGACAGTGACTGAGCCACCTCCCTGGCATCGCCAGCCAGCAGAGATGGGGCCTTGGTGGCCACCCTGCAAGAGGAAGTCATGCAGGCAGAACAAAAGCTGTGAAACACACAGAACCTACTGAAGAATGTACTTGTAAATTATTCCAAGGAACTGTTGTCTGAGCCTCTCTGCCCTCCCTCCCATTTCTTGCTTTTCTACCGGCGAAAGGGTGCAGTAACTGCTGGAAGCAGGAAGAACCCTTGGCAGGGAAGCCCTCTGCAGCCCACAGGGCCTGCACCAGCTGCTGGGTGCAGCCACCATCAGCATCAGTGGGACTGTGGCTCTGGGGTGAGGCTCAAGTCTGGTCCCAACCAGGGTAGAGCACTTGCTTTTGCTGACAGTGACAGATTGTTGTTGGTCCTGGGGTTTGCAAAACACTTGTTTACACCACCTAAATTGTGCGGAGTAGTAAAACTACATCCCTTTTTAATCCCAGCAGATTAAGGATGAGTCCCTCTTTTAAAAATGCAGCTGATCAAGATCCAGCCTTCCAGCCAGAGTCCTCAGAGAGCGACTGGCTGTGGCAGAGGGCGGCAGCGGGAGAGGCCCAGCAGGGAAGGGCGTTTCCCAGGCCACCTTGCCCACCAGCCCATGCTGAAAGGAATGCAGGGCAGCACCACAGCCCTGCTCCCCTGCACAGCTGCCCGGGGCTGCCCAGCAGCATCCCTCTGCTCCCTCATTCCTGCACCTCCAGCTGCTTTCCTCTCACCACAGCATTAGGAAGTGGTGCCTGTGCTGTGGCTGGAGCTCTGTTCCCACACCCCGGGACGGAAAGCAGAGCAGCAGGATTCTGCACTGGGCAGAAAAGGAGCTGTGCTGTAGTACGGGTCCCAGCCTTGCACAGGGAAGGCAGGTTCATAACCTGAGCTGCATTTTCCCAGAGACAGCAGCCCTACATTCTGTTAGCTCTTTATGTGATGGGGACAGGTGGGACTGGGGGGCCAAGTGCATTCCAGAGATGTCCAGCGGAGCAATTCCTCAGAGTTTACAAAAAACAGTCTTTAGGAATCTCACTGGATATGCAGAAATGAGCTTGGAAAGTGTGAACAATTGCAACAAGTCAATGTTGCATCTAATCTGTCTCTGCCATAGATCCTCTATGGAGGCAGGAAGAGAGCAAAGGTGTAGAAGCAGTGAAACTGGGACTGTGGGAGGCTTTGGGGCACACCAGGGCAGCAGGTGGGAGCGCTCAGGATCTGAGGCATGTGTGTGAATGGCTGCAGTTTCGGGGAGGAACAGGAACGAGGGCAGCAGAACCTGACCCTTGCATAATGCGCGTGCCAGGGAATGCCTTGAGTCCTTGCTCAAGCACTAATTGAGGTCTCCACTTTGCTCGGGCTTTATTTCAGGGAGGAACTCTTTCCTGCAGAAGGGAAGCTACTCTGCCTGCCTCTGGGGCCACGGAAGTTTGTGGCCTTTTCCCAGCCTGTTCTTTTCCTCTTACAGGGGAAAGAGTTCAGTAAACCAAAGCAGTGTCCTGCCAATGATCATTCCTCTAGAGACGACAACATGAACTCGTAAGAAATTCAGCTGTGCAGTGGCCTCTGAGCCACTGGCATGACAGCATGGAAGGTCCTCCAGGACCACCCCCACACTCCAGCAGGAGGAATCCTGTGTATCCCCCTTCCTCTTCAATCCAGCTGGGCTTTATAGTCCAGGTCACACCAACACACAAAGTGGCCGCTGCCTGGTAAAACAATGAATCCTTTTCCAGTGCATTTAGAGCCACTGTCATTATTCACATGATGCAGCAGGCTTCCTTGGGAAAGCGCTCCCTAAAGCCTTCCACAAGCCTTGGCTACCAGCTCCTAAAAGCAACCCTGTTGCCAGGGATGCCAGGGATGCCAGGGATGCCACCAGAGCCTTCCTGCACAGGAAGCTCCTCAGAAGGAACCCCAAATGAAAGAACTTTGTGAGCTGACTAAAGCTGGGGTGGGAGAGCATATTTTTTCTCCAAAGACAGCTTCCAAAAGAACAAGGTTCTCCCTTTTGTATCTCCCATATTGCCCAGACAGTGCTACTTTGGGATTCTCATCTTACAGCCTTTCCCTGACCTTTCCCTGTGACGCAAACCTAAGTGGCACTTTTTTTTCCCCCCTGAACACTGTTTCAAACCTCTCCTGTCATCTTTTTCAGAGCCCTTTTCTCTCCCTAGCAGTGTTGGCAGACTGCTGAACTAAGTAAGCTGTGGCCTAATTTTGTGATCACTGTTTACTTGCCCATTGAGATGACACAGATAAGCTGGTTTCTCCAATTTTTAAATTACAGAGCAACTGTTAGGAAGCTCAAAACTTTCCATTCTGGATTCAGTGTGCATTCACTCTGGTCTATCACCTTAGTGGTACTAGGACTGCTTACACTGCCAACACTGCACAGCTCCCACACCACACAGTAACTTGTGGGAATAAGCACTCTTTTAACTCCCAGAAAGCCTCATCCTCCCAAGTTTTCTGCTGGTGAAATAAGCAGTGGGCAGGATGAAACCGGAATCCCCAGCCCATGAAGGGAGGCAGGGCTCCCTCAGCCATGCCTGGAGGAATCACACTGCTGCCCTGGTGGATCACAGATCCAGTCAGGCAGGAGTAATCCCCCACTGGATATACACGCCTGCAGCCAGAGCATCTCCGTGTCCAAGCTCTCCTGATCTCCTTGCTACTTACTTGTCATTCTGCCCGGCCCCTTCCACACCTGGGCACGCTGCTGTTTCCTCATTGCAGCTGGACTCCTTGCCTCACGCCCAGTGCAGGCATCTGACTTTGCACCGCCCTGAAACACAGGACACGCCATGGATTAACGCACAGCAGGACTCTGCCCTGTCCTCTCGCTGCATTGAAAACACCTCCCACTGATCGAGTCCACCCCTCTCCTCTGCCATGCTTATCTCTGATCAGCTGCTCTGTACTCCAAAGCCCAGTCCTGCAGAGGGGGAGGGCGTTTCCATGCCCTGGCCTTTGCCCAGCGCGGGCTGTCAAACCTGAGCCTTGGGAAGCTCTGGTAAAGGTAACCCCTCATCAGCCGCCCCTGCTCCCGGGCACACCCCTTCACACCCACTCGTGCCGTGGCTGAAAGCAGGGAGCACGGCACGGCACGGCACGGCACGGCACGGCTGGATTCACACCTCTGCACAAGGACCGAAGGCTGGAGCGATGGTGGGAGCCCAGCTCAAACAACACAAGAGGTTTTTGTGCAATTAAAAAACTGTTCCTGGGGAAAGCAGGTGAGCAAGAGCACAGAGCATTGCAAACCGAAGCTGATGGCCAGGGGACCCTTTATATCACAGCACTTTATAAAGCAGAGACAATAGGACTCGTAGAATTATAAAAAAAAATTTAAAATTAAAATTGAAAAGTCCATAACACAAAATACACTCTTTTTTCCTACTGTGACAAATGTAATTTGAATTAAATAGTTTGTATACAACTCCACAGTGAGAAGAAAGTCATGCACACTTTTAGCAAACAACGAAGCAATCCCAGTTACTACCAAATCCTGTTAGAGCTAGAATTTCTCATGACTACATTTACTACAAGTAGCAGCAGATGGTAAGTTAGCAGAGTGGGGTTTAGAATAAGAGCCCTCCCCCCAATTAACAGTAATGCCTAAATTTCCCCAGTAAATGAGAACTGTTAGCCTTTCAGGGAAAAACAAATATTGTCTTTGGAAACTCAGTCACACTGAAAAGCACTGAAAGGAGAATTCTTCATTTAGTTAAATTAATACCCCTCATCCCCATCATGAGTCTATTTAAGCACAGAAAATGTGTTTTACCATTAACTAAAAGAAATGTGTTTGGGGATACCAAGAAAAGCTTGGTACAGAGGCACTATTGTGTTAAGTACCTAACTGAGCACACAGTGCGACACTTGTCTGTGAAGACACAGATGGGTGATCATGTGGAGGTTGGGTTTTTTTCCTTAGAGCTGTTAATTTGACCTGGTGGAGCAAACTATTTTTTGGATGGTTTAAATAAGCTCATGGTATTTTAAACCTGGACTGGATGTCAGCAAAGGCACTTAAGCTCCTCATACCTCTCAGGACTTCCTTACCACACAGCCTGTCATAAAATAAAAGCCCCCAAATCTGTCTGTGAAATAGATCTTCACACTGCTCTTAAGAATTTTTAGGTCTGATAGTACTGGAGGAAAGCACAAAACTGCTCATGGCAGATGGGTCTGATATAGATTTGGGGTGCTTTTGTTGCTCTGTGATAGTGTTTCATGGGCAGCCACGCTCAATGTGCTCAGAAGCCACAAGCTATTTAAAATTAATTGTTTAGGAAGTCCCAGTTTCTGTTGTGCAGGAAACGCCCATCAAACCATTGGCAAGGTCCTCCACACAGGCATGTCCGACTGGCCTCAGTTTGCATTTCTAACACTGCCATGGCAAGCAGGGACCAAAATCCTTCAGGATGTGTCCCAGCAGCTTCCCCCTTGCTGCAGGGCCTCTACCAGGAGAGGTCTCAGTTTAAATATTTTCTTTTGGCCTTCCTGAGTCACAGCTCTAGAGTGAAGGAATGTTCTGATGAATTTGATACCACAAGAGGTATTTTAAAGTCTTTAATGAAGTCCAGAACATTTCAGTGGCACTGGGAATCAGAAGAATTTGAATTGGTGCATGCCACAGACCTGGAATCCCATAGTAATTCCACAGGAACAAATAGCTTTGCAGAGCCAAGCACAGGGCAGGTGTTAGTGCAGGCTGCCCAAAGTCCACGTGGGAGGTGCGTGCCACTGGTAAACACAGAGAATGTGTAAGGGACATGGGAAGGGCTGGAGTCTCACTTTGAGACAGGACAAGAAGCACTTCCCAGGCCCTAATGGGGAGTGTTGTTGGTACAGGGATGCAGAGCTGTGCTCCCTCCGTCCCATCCACAAACACTGCACCCTCCTTATCTCCCCAGTGGTTCTCACACTGCCTGGTGACAGTATCTAAAGTGACCCTAGAACAAACCAGGGAGCTGATAAGGATGAGGGCAGGGCTTGTCCTCAGAGCCAGGCTGCTGGCAAGCCTGCTGCTGCCCAGGGAAGACAGTGGGGCTAAGGGAGAGGCAGCCACTGCTGCTCACTTGCAGCCTGCAGGGCTTTGGTGCAGGCTGTGCAGAGCTTGGGGACAGCAGCAGTCCCTCCCCTGCTCCGTGCTGGCCCCACTCCTGCAGCTCTCCTCACCCGAGGAAAGCCTGTCTTTATCCCTGCCTGGTGCCTTCACATCCCTGCCTGGCCATGCCAGTGCCCTGGCTCTGCCCATGCACACAGGCTGGGGAACCAAGGTGCTGTGACCCCGGCTTCACTCCCAGAGCTGCACTGCCTCCTGTGTCTGAGCCAGCGCGGGTCCCTTACCAGCATCGTGTGCCAAGTGGCACCAAGTCACCCTGAAGGCAGGAAGACCTCTGCTGGGCACCTGCTGAATATTACTGAAGAGTGTGAAATGCAAACACAGCAAGGGGATTAACTCTTACATCAGAAAACATGCAGAACAGTCCAATGCATTAAGAAATAATCCTGTTCTTTTCCTTCCTGGTGCTAAAATACTTCACCTGAGTTTCCTGCTCTGCTTGAGTCATATCATCAGTGGCAAAGAACGTAAAGGTTGACTTTTAACATATTTTGCTGTATAAGCCACAAAGCTGCTAACTTGTATGGGTTCTCTCCATCTGAGACCTGATCACTGCAGTCCACAGGCAAAGGCAAGGAAGGTACCAGGGCAGGAGGAGACACAAAAATTAGCCACTGCATGGCACCAGACAGGGCTGTACATCTCATTGACTGGATGTGGTGTGAGTGTTCTAGAAGGAAAATGGAGGAAGGAAATGCTCTTGCCAAGGCAGGGAGGCTTCCAGGCAAGTGGCTTTAATAAACACCATCTCCAGGAGGTCACTAAGCCTGCCAGTCTCGCCTGCAGGTTAAGATGCACACATGGGCACAGTCAAGGGAAACTGCACATTTTTCTTTGCATAAACACTAGAACCGGTTTAGTCATCTGCTGAGTGGCATGCTCAGGGGGAATGCAGATGCTTGAGCTCAGGAGTTATTTGCATGTGATTTAGATTCTTTGTCTCTTTCTTTGATAAGTACTGAGCGATGATTTAAGCAAAGATCTTGCCACTCTGCCCTCTCCATGGTTTCTCACTGCTGCCTCACAAGAAGCCCAAGGTTGCTGTTCCTCAAGTGTCTGCCTGCAGATTTAATGTGAGTGACTTTTTAGCTGGTGGAGAGGAGCAGCAGTCAGCCACGGATCTGTACGTCCATGGAGAAGTCCAGTCCCTGCCTGTGGCCCAAGGGGAGGGCGGCTGCAGTGGTGTCCCTTGGATTTTGGAACTTGCCTGTCCTGGGCTGAGCTGTCCCCGGGTGCTGTGCCAGGCTGCTTGCTCTCGGGCTGGGCACACCCTGGGCACACTCTCACTGGCCATGGGAGGGCAGAGTCGCAGTGCAGCTGCCACCTCTGCTGCCTGCTGCATTGGGCACACGCTCGGGTCTGTGCTCTCCCGTGGGACTGAGGCATGGCTGGTCCTTGGCCACACATCCCGACAAATCCCTGGGGGAGAAGGTGGCAGGAAGGGGAAGGAACCTCACCCCACCCATCATCATTTTGATGGCTCTTCAGTGTCTGGTGCCTCAGAATGAACAGTGTTAATATTCCTTCAAAGATTGTGACATTTCTAATCAGCGTGTTCTTTCCAAGGCATGCTCCAAATACTTGCCGACCATTTTCTCTTGCCTAAAATTGAATTCAAGAAACTTGAGCCAGCCTAAATACAATCCCTTCTCACTGTGGGTGGCTCAAAAGAGACCAATTCTGGCACACACATGTTCTTGTGGGAAAGAACTCCAGATGGCTTGAGTTTCTAAGCCACCCTGGCATGCTGTATGTGCTATGTCAGGCTGGAAGAGAGCTCTGCTAAGCCACTCTAACCTAAGGTCGCTGAAATGCTTTTGTGGACACTGTCCCACCCTGCCCAAAGTCAACCAGAGCAAAGCCCCAAAACAAGAAACTGCTTCACAGTCTTTCAGTCCAAGGGAAACCTCTGCCTTGCAAGTTTTGCAGAATGAGAGCGACACAAAGAAAACCAAGCCTTACAATGCTAAGGAGATAATATAAAAGGACCAGCAGATGTGTCTACTGTGTCCTGAATGTGTCTACTGTGAGAACACAGATCCTGCGGCCTGGAATGGAGCAAATCTTTCAGAAGAGCATCCCAGGTTACTGGGGAAAACCCTAGGAGCTTTAACAGTAGAGGTAGCACAATGCAGTAAAAGCTGATTTATGGAGAGGATACAAAACCAAGGCTAGAACCCCAGCTTGGTGCAGCCACCTCAGTTCAGGATGAAGGCCCCTCAGAAGGCTTGCTCCAGTGATGATCCCTTTTTCACTCACATGGGATCCAGATTGCAGCTCCACTGCTGGAGTTACCCTTTGGAGGCCAACGCAGGCACGCTCCCTTTTACCTTTCCTCACCTCCTGTCCACCATGGGGACACCTTCAAGGCCTGCACAGCTTTGATCCAGCAGGTTAAGGACAGGAATATCCATAGGCCCCCATCTTCAGCCCCTACACAAGGTCCCTTGATCATGAGGTGCAAATCAAACCCAAATTGTCTGGGCCTAGACCACAGGAACATAAAAGGCTTGCGAAGTGCTGCTTTTCTGCTGCAGCATTTTGGTGAAAAGGGTTGCAGGGTCTGTTCCCTGCTGCAGAAGTTCGCAGTGTGGTCACAGACGTCAAGTAAACAGCTGTGCTGCCAAGAAAAACGAGCGCTTAGAGCTGCCTGAGGTGACAGACCTCACGGAAACTTGAAGGGTCAATAACCCATGGGCTCTGTTAGGAGTTCCCACTGCAGCAGCTGCTTCACTGAGATCTCTGGGGACCTGCAAAGGGGAGGCAAAGATGGACCTGGATTCTTAACTACACATCCAGTGAGGAACAAATGCAATCAGCTCCTTTCAGATGAGGCAGGAAGTTCTGAGGTGAGGTGTTTGCTGTCTGCAAACTTAAAAGGTAAAGGAGGGATGTGCCAAAGTGAAGTGAGTCCAACAAAACAAAGGCCCAGTTCTCCTGGGTAGTTAACAATTTGCTCTAGTTAAATATGATCCACTGAGAGATGACACAACCGCACGGATTATCAGCTTGGGTCAGTGCTAATGAGGAAATAAAATGAGGAGACATACTTTAAATTCCAGTGACACATTCAGCAAACTCCTTTCATCACTGTCACAGTGCAAGAAGTTCTTTATAATTAACTTATAATTAACCTGCAATAGAGGTACTTCCCTTTTAATGCAGGGAAAGCTGAAATCAGGAAGCCCTCAGGGATAAAAAGGCTATAGGGACAAGTGGCCATGCAACCCCAGCTGGTATCCAGTGCGGACTGGACCTCCATGGCACAAATTCCCTGTGAGGGAATGCTTTGGGATCCTGAGTGCCAGCGGGCTCTGGGAGCACCTCTCACCTCCTGCTACACTGCACTGTGGCTCCTTGAGTCACTCTGCCTTTCAAGAACACTTCTTCCTGGGAGTCTGGCTCCATTCCTCTGTGATAGCCAGCCAAGCCCTAGAGTTTCTCCCAAGGACAGTACAGGCTGGGAGAGACCATGGCGGTGAGAGCATTGTTTTAGTCAGCTCTGCACAAGGGTCCAGGGAAACTGAGAGCAATTAAACGCTTCAGGGGGTCATGACTACTCAAGCAAAAAGGAAGAAACTTCTCAGATGATACAAACTAATGCGCTGTGGTAGCAGCAGAGAGAACCAGGCACTTCAACAGTAGGATTGCTTAAGTTCAAGTGTCCAGATATCCCAAAGAGAAAGGAAACAGCCTGTGAGTGTATACAGAAATACAATGTATATATCTGCTATGCTGTAACAGAATAATATTTAGGTTGTAAGGGGCTATTGCTGAGAACAGAACCCCACCCAGACAGTATTGATACAAATATTCCCTAAAGCCGGCGTGAGAAAAAGATGCAGATTTGCCTGATGAACTGAGAACGAACTTAGAGAGACAAGAACAAATGTTCCCCGCAGAAAGTGAAAAAACAAACCCTGACTTAGAGCAAACTGTAAGCTTTGTCCCACACTAGGAAGGGTGAGGGGTTTCTCTTGTCATTATTTTACCAGCAGATTCCTTGGATTGGAGCAGTTCTCCCTGCTCGGTCAGTGTCAGTGATGGAGGGGGGTGGCTGAAGCAGCGGTGCAGGGCTGTGCTGGCCCCGGGGCTGGATGCCTTCTCCAAAGGAGGAGAAAGTTTCTGCTCTCTCTTCCTGCAACAAGTGGGGGCTCTTTCTCAGCTGCAGCCCTGAGTGACTCGGGATGTGTGGCACCAACAACCAGCAGTGTGCGTGGGCTCAGAGCACCACAGACCAGGCTGGTCTCCACACCCGGGTCACACCCTGGTCCTCGAGGTAGCCAGCAGCAGGGTGTGTCCTCAGACCTTCCCGAACCAGGGGAAACCATTTCTAAGGACAGCAGTGATTAGCCAGGAATATGACTTGGCCAAAGGCTAGGGTGTATATTTTCTCACCGGAGATTAAAAAGAGTAACACTCAGCATGCTGCACCCTTTGCTTCGGAAGCAAATCTGGGACATTTCTAGGGAGTTACAAGAAAATCAGAGTGCCCAGTTGTCTGCCTTCAGCCTGTCAAACCAAGAGATGAATGAAGACTTTGGGCTGGAGACATGGTGCTAGGCAGGACCCTGTACCCACAGGCAAGCCTGCAAGGCCAAGCAGTGGGAGACCAGCCCTATTTTCCTCAGAGCTGAAAATTCCTCTGTGCATCACCTCGGGATGAGCAGGAGATGACTCTTCTCTCCCAGCTTCTGCCAGAGCTGCCAGGTGGGTGTCCCCTCCTGCAGGAGGTGCAAGGTGTCCTTTGCCTCAGGGTGTGCAGGGAGCCTGGCATCATCCCTGATGGGTGGGATTGCCCAACGTGGCCCTGCTTTGCAGCCTGCCTTCCTTCAGCAGCCCTCTGAAGGGGAAAGACACCCACTGTGTCCCCCATTTTTCTCCCACTTAATCCCTGGGATTAAGCGTTGTACACCTCACTGATTTCACAGTGCTCACGACAAGGAGTGGTTCAAATCCAAAGACCAAAGGCTTTGCTGCCAAACCAACCAGTGCAGAGCACTCAAGGACAGCAAACAGTGCAGTCTCCCTGTGTTATTACCAAGGTAATTCACCGTCTGAAGTACAGAGGAGGAAACTTCAGGCAGAAGAGGAGCTCACACTACGCATATCTGGAATCAGAGGGCCCAGCACTGAAAGGAGGACAGAACTCCCCAGGGATTTCACAGAGCTGAAAGGAAAACAAATACACAAACCCAACCGACCAAAGAGAATTTGCTCAACCGCTCACGCGTGCCAGGGAACAAGTGCCCAGTAACCCAGGCGCCTAAAGCCTGTCTCTAACACATGATCCCAGCTAACACCACTGCAGAAGGGGGCTAACTTAAGGTGCAATTAGGTGGGATTTCTCCAAACTCTCCGTGGAGGGGGCCTGCTGTCAGTGGCATTTGCTACCTGCATGAACTCTGCTTCCACAGGTAACTCCTGACTTCTGCATGGCTCTTGCGTGTGCAGAGGATGGCCAGGGAGTTAGCTGGAGGTGATGTGTGGGATTTCCCCCACAGCACTTCCCAGTCAGCATTTCATCCTCTTTTATGCACCCCAGTCACAGGGCTGCAAGCCGAGCTTGTGACTTTTTCGTTCCAGCATAGATCAGCTTGGCTGAAACACCACGGGAATGTTCTGAAATGGGTGTGGGGGATATCTGGGGCAGAGGATGGGGTCAGGAGTCAGGATGCTGCTCCTGTAACACCTCCAATGAAGTTCCAGCAGGGCAGTGTTTCCCCCCACCAGCCAGCCAATAATTCCTGCACGGTGCTGTGAGATGCCCGGGCAGGTCACGGCTCAGCAGGTAGCACACTGTGCTTATACAGCGGCTTGACAGGCCGGATGGGGAAGCTGAGTGCCCTTAGTGTCACTTCAGGCCTCAGGGAAACTGAGGCCCAGAGGACCTTGCTAAAGCCCACGCAAAGGTACAAAGGTACAAGCGGATGCAGTGGCACGGCCCCGCTGCAGCCGCTCCCCCTGCAGCTCCCTGCCCTGCCCGGAGCCTCAGGGCAGTCACGCCACGCTCGGTGCTTCCTGGGGGCACAGGAACCGGGCACGGCGGGCGCTGGGCACCGGCTGGGATAGCAGGCTCCCCTCCGGTACTGCCGGCTGCACACAGCCCAGCCCGGCCTCCTCCCCTAACAAAGCATTTCTCTTTTCCCTCCGGAGCCTTGTGCAACTGGAATGGAACCAAAGAGACCGTGATACTTTTCAAAAGCCGCAGCCTGAATCTACTTAGAGCTCCACACCGCCAACCTTAACCTTTTAGGCACTGCCGAAATGCTGACACGGGCTGTACCAAACCCTCGGCTTCCATTTCATTTTTCATTTCATTTAACTGCAAGCAGCCAGGTTTTGTACACAGGGTCCCCCCCCAAGTCCAGGCTCCTCGCAGGCACCGGGCTGGGCTGGGCGAGCACGTCCACCCCTATGCACAGAGAAGCCACTTTGCAGCAGGAACATGAGGACTCCCAACCCTGATTTCAGACACAAATCGCCGAACAAAAAGCAGCCACCTCGCTCCTAGCACAGAGCAGCACCCCGGTTCCTGGGATCGGAGCCAAGAGACGCTGCAGAGCAGCTAGGAGAGCTTAGAGTAATGATTTCTAGGATCCCGCAGAAGCAAACAATCACCAGTTCCTGAAATCATACACAAACCGCCTGCTAAAAACAAATAGGTGTCTCGCTGCCGCCTGTGAATGGCTCCAGCAGTTGCGATTGATCAATCCATCCCCTTCTTCACCTCCCCCAGTCATGTGATACCCGAGCGAGCAAAGCTCCCGGAGCCCAGGCTGCGTCACTGCTGCTCGGAGAAGGGGCTCGGGGCTGCTCTGCCCGCAGGGGCTGGTGTCTGCAGCATGGAGAAAGTGAGTGAGTGCCGCCTGCGAGCCGCGGTGATGGCAACCCAGCAGCGCTGGGACTAGGCTGGGCTGCCTCTGGGTTTTGGGAGCGGTGCCAGAGGTAGGAGAAGAGGATTAGCTGAGAGGAAATGCAAGGTTGATACATGGCTGTGGGAGGAAATAGTTAGGACTGACCAGCCGTACTTCTTGTCTAGCATGTTATCTAAGTGGGGAAGCTGGGGAATGTTTTTATATTCTCAAGTACTCTAAAGGTTTGGGTCCATTTGCAACTCTACAGTTTCCAGACTCTTTTTAATTTTTTCTCTTTAATTTGTGTACTTTTTTATTCTGGAAAAATGCCTTTTGGGTTCAGGAGTAGGTTAACTGCTAACGCAACAGGAGAGGAGAGCAGGCTGGCAGTGTATCCTAACCCACCCCTTTCCTCGAAACACCCCCGGGCGCAGCGGCTGCATTCCAGAGCCAGGAGGCAGAGTTGGTGCCGTGGGGATGAGCACTGAGGGACTCGAGGAACCCTGACCTCAGCAGCCTGTGTGTGTGGGCAGAGCAGGGAGCGGGCAGGAGGGTAAGGACAGCGGCAGGGGGCTGGGGGCAGCGCCCAAGCAAGCTGATTTGGAATTTGCCTCCCTAGCTGACCTGCGCACAGGTAAGGAGCTCAGTATACTGCTGCTGTAGCAGCTGGTGAATCACCTCCACGCTGGGCTTGTGTGGCCAGCTTTTGGTAACAGAGGGGGTTATCGGGTTGGCTCCTGTGAGAGGCTGCCAGAACCTCCCCTGTGTCGGGTAGAGCCAAGGCCAGCAGGCTCCAGGATGGACACAAGGCTGAGCCATCAGCGAGGGCAGGACTGTCCCTGATAACAGCCTGTGGTGAAGGCCATGGCGAGGCAGCTGTCCCTCTGCAGCCCACACATGTCACCAGGCAGGCACAAAGCAGCCTGGGGGGGATTCTCTGCAAGGCAGGGGGATGCCAAAGAAGGCTGTGACCCTGTGGAAAGGGACCCGTGTTGGAGCAGCTGGTGAAGAGCTGTAGCTCACACGGAGGACTTTGGGAGGGCCCCACAGTGAGCAGTGGCAGAGACACCCTGTGATGAGCTGACTGTAAACCCCCTTCCCTGTGCCACTGAAGGGAAGACGTAGAGCCTGGGAAGAGTGGGGGGAAGGAATTTTTAAGGCCTATTTCACTTCTCATTAACCTGCTCTGATTTTACTTAGTAAAAATTTTAATTAATTTTGCCAAGTTGACTTTGTCCTGTGACAGTAATCAGTGAGAAACTTTTCCCTGTCTTTGATTCAACTTGAGCCTTTTGTTGTATTTTCTCTGCCCAACCAGTTGTGACCAAGTGGCATCCAGCCAGGGCCAACCCACCACTGCTGCTTGTTACCTGATGCTGCTTAGGGGAGTGGGAGATGCCTGTGGGACAGGCAGGTGGCCTGACTCAACCCTTCCTTTAGCACAAACCTCATGTTTGGGTCTGCCAGAGCTGCTCTGTGCTCTTTGGAAGCCTTGCCTTGGGATAGACTAACTCCTGTGGTTTGGCCCTGCAGGGACTGGTTGTTACTCAGCTGGATGTCGTGCCTGGTGAGTGCATCAAGGTCAAAGGGAAGATTGAGTCTGATGCCAAAGGGTGAGTGAGTTGGCAAATGGGTTTTTGGGGTGCTGGGCAAAGGCAGAGCTCCTGCTGTGTTCAGCCTGTCAGCACTGGCAGCAGGAGCTGCTGCACTGGCACCCCCTGTGCACTGGCTCTGTTTCCCCAGGTTTGCTGTGAATGTTGGGAAGGACAGCAGCACCCTCCTGCTGCACTTCAACCCTCGCTTTGACTGTCATGGGGATGTCAACACCCTGGTGTGCAACTCCAAGGAGGATGGCTCGTGGGGGCAGGAGGACAGGAAGGCTGACTTTCCCTTCCAGAAGGGTGACAAGATTGAGGTGAGGCCCCAGGGGTGTGAGCACTGAGGGGTCCAGGGCACAGCTTTTTAGTGCTGCCCTGTGCCTCTGCGCTGCAGAAGGAGCAGGCATGGAAAGGGGAGTGAACCTCAGGGGAAGAGGCTGGAGCTGTGCTGCCCAAGGCAACACCCAGCAGCTCACATTGCTGAGTGCCCCACTCTGGGCTCCTGCTGGAGGCTGTGCACCTCAGAGCAGTGACAGCACTGAGCTGGGACTCAGCCTGGCCCTGTCTCATCCCACACTACAGAAGCTTTCTCCCTTCTATGCCTCAGCTGAGCTCCGAGCACGGCCTTGGCAGCAGCAGCCACCTCGCCTGTCCTGTGCCCACTGGAGGGAGTGGGGAGGGAGCAAAGCCTGGGGGCTGTGATGGGTCAGCCTTCATTCATTCCTTCCTTCCCTTGGCTCTCTACAGCTGTGCATCTCCTTCGATGAAACCGAGGCAACGGTGAAGCTGCCCGAGGCAGAGTTCAAGTTCCCAAATCGGCTGGGCATTGAGAAAATTGAATACCTGGCGGTGGAGGGCGACTTCAAAATCAAAGCCATTAAGTTCAGCTAACAGCTCTAGCCTGGTTTGTTTTGTGTTCTGCCCATGTAGTGAAATAAACCAAAACTTGCAATGGCTGCTTCCTCTGCTCTTTCCTGCTCTAACCTGCTTGTTCCTGTGTGTGCTACAGGGCTGGGCAAGGAGGGGATGTGCATCCAGCCGTTTTCCTCCTTACACTGCAGCCTTGCAGCTGGTACTGAGCTAGGCACGAGCCTGGCAAAGCCTGACTGACTGAGTGAAGCTGCCCTAGCAGTAGCTGCTCCATTCACCCTGCCTGCTACACTGAGTGCTCCCTGTCTGGTTCCTCAAGTGTGGGACTCATCCCAGCCAGGCACAAGTGTATGGTGGRTGTCCATTGTGCCATCTCTGACCACAAAATGCTSCTCCCTGCTGGGGATGGGGCACTGCCAGGGAACACAGGGCATGGCTTCTGCTCTTGCCAAGAGCTTTGCTTTCCCAGAACCTGCTCAGTAGTTTTGTGCACTGCAGGCTGGCTCTGGTGTTACTTGAGGAGCAGCCAGGAGTAGGCAGGCTGGGCTACCTGCATTTGCTGGGGAAAATATGTGGAATGAAAGGGGGAGCCTGACAGAGACCTTAGCACTGACTTTAGAGAACCCAGGCTGTCCCTGGTGCTCGGGACTTGAAGAATTGACACTGCCAGAGGATCAGGTACTGTGAAGTCAAGGGCTGAGCAACACATCAGGTATGTGTGACAACCCATGGCAGTCTGTGGGTCAGTGTCTGGAATGCTTCCCTGCTAAAGGACTGTACCCAACAGAGTTACCAGGGGCATTTAATCCTGAGTGCACCCAGCACAGCTAACTGCAGTTAGGCAGGTGAGGAAGGAAAAAGGCTTCCTAAAGAGTCTCTTGTGCTTACAACCCCTGTGCTCATGCAATGCCTTGGCGTGTGTCCGCTGCTGCTCTTTCCCCACAGCCTGCTGGTCATGCTGACCCAACCCAGGGCTGGAGCTGGGACTGCTGTGGCACTGGAGGACTGATGGAAAGTAAGGAAATCCTGCAGGCTGTGTGGAACTGGGAGCCTGATTTGCTGTGTGACTGTGCTGCCCAGTATGGCTCAGTCAGTAAGAGGCTGTGCAGGTGAGGCCCTGGGCTGCTTGGGTGCTGGAATGTGATCCCTGCTGGCTAATCTAGGCACAGCTGCTGCTTCAACAGCTGAGCAGCCAGGCCAGCTGCTTGGGCAGGGCAGTACCCCTCTGTGGAGTATTTTTATGGGGAGGCTGAGGGGCTGCCTTCCTGGCAGCAGCACTGTCCCATCCTGTAGCAGCACTGCTCAGAGCTGGACACCCCCAGGGAGAGGCAGGAGCCCTGCAGAGGAGGGGCACGGATAACAGAGGGATTAATTCCTGTCCTGCAGCTACCCCATCACTCATGGGACGGGAAGATAAGTGTTTAGAGGTTTGGGTTTGTTTATTAGGGAAAGCCAAAGCAAAGTCTTGCTGTGCTTTGCCTTATCAGGTGAGATATGGGATTTTTGTGTTTTGTTCTCTCTTCCCCAACTCCTCACCCCACACAGCCTGCAATTTTTGTCTTGTTTCTCCCTCTGTCACATAACCTGGCAGAAGGTAAGTTCAAACAGATGTGTGACACTGAAGAAGGCCCTGATGTAGCTTGAGGAGAGCTTACAGCCCTGTGTGTGTCTCTGTTTCAGGCTGCCCTGGTCAGGTGAGGTCTCTGTGTCTCAGAACTGTCAAGAATAAAGCTAATCCCATTTTTTCCCTTAAGCTGGCAGTCCTGATTGCCAGGCAGGCTCGCCACAAGTGTTCCTAACTGTGGCACAAACAGTGCCTTCCTGGGAGCCACCCCCTCCTGGACTTCCCACAGGAATTAATTTGCTTTATCTTGCTTTTTAGCGCTGGCAGTTCCACTCAGGAGAGCACAAAACAGGAGAAAGGGTAGGAAGGAAGCATCCCCTTGCCAGCATTTCCTGCTGCTTGAACCTTTTCTCCCATGTCCAGGAGCTATAAATAAGCCTGTTCTTAGTGTCACCATTAAATACAGAGTGCCCTGGCTGGGTCCTAGAGTGGTGACAAGGCTTTGTCCCTTGCTAGAGCCATTGGGAAAGCCAGAACTCTATGGCCAGCTGCAGAGGAGAGGGTCACAGTGAATGGGAAAGTGATGCTTGTCCCTGCCAAGTGTGCTTTCCTGAACCACAAAGGGAACTCATGTCAAGGTTTCTGGGAGAACCCTGAGCCCTGCTTGCTGTGGGGAGGAGCAGAAAGCACCACAACATGGCCAAAGGCTGCAGTTTATCTTTCTTTTTTGAATTTAAATCCCTCACAGTGTGTAGTTGTAATTTTCTTTACAGCATCACAGTCAGGGAAAATGGGACCTCAACCCCCCTACAAAACAGCTGTGGTATTCCACAGACACTTAGTAGGTTGTGAGAAGAACTTTTTTCAGTGGAGCAGGCTGCCCAGGGAAGTGGTGGAGTCACCAAGCCTGCAGGTACTTAGAGAAGGTGGAGATGTGGCACTTGGGGGCACAGTGGTGGGTTTAGTGTGTTAGGTTCACAGCTGCACTTGACCTTAAGGGTCTTTTCTAACCTACATGATTTTATCAGCACAGATTAAGTGGAACGTGCTTTCACCTCACACCTTGAAAGATGAGAACTAATAACCAATTAAAAAAAAATTAGTTTGGCAGCAATAGATTAGACAGGAATTAAAATCTCATGCACAGCTTAAAAGAGCAGCGAGGGCTAAGACAGACCAGCAGCTTTGTCTTCTCAGAAAATAACCTCTCCCTGAGCAGTTCACATTAACTTCACTCGACAGAAATAGGCCATGCAAGTGTGGTTACACGAGCCTGCGTTTGGCACTGACTGTCACAGCCTCAAAAGACAGTCAGAGGACACTGCACCCAGGAGCTGGGTGCGAGGGAAGCTGAGGGGCAGCCCTAGGTGAGGCACAAGATCCAGCAGGGCTGCTCCCCATGCAATTCACAAGTGACAATTTCTGCCAAACCATACACATAGGAAATGAACCAAGAGCCCGTGTACAAAACGAGGAGGCCAACGCCAGCCAGCTCTGTGGGAGCTGACCCATGCTCCTCCCTCAGAGCCAGCTCCAACCTGTACAAACCAAAGGGCGCTTCACCATCACTGCACACAGCCAGCCCCACACCTTGTCAGCTCCTAACTGCTCTGGGGCAGCACAAAGGAGACCATAAGCACACCATTCCTAGGAAATGGGGATAGCCTGGGTGT
The DNA here is from genome assembly GCA_013186435.1 of Turdus rufiventris. Classification (NCBI taxonomy): domain Eukaryota; kingdom Metazoa; phylum Chordata; class Aves; order Passeriformes; family Turdidae; genus Turdus; species Turdus rufiventris. The sequence continues at coordinate 2,013,244 of PYHW01009522.1, forward strand.
CAGACCCGTACCGAGCCTGTACCTGTCCTGTCTGTGTGCACACCCCCATGGTGTGGGCCCACCCCCACAGGACAGCACGCTCCCTCCTTTCAGAATCAAACACCTGACGCTCCTGCTTTCCAAAAAACAGAGCTCTTCTCCCCCTGAACCTCCAACCAACTACATGCTGCCAACCTGCGCCATGAAGACAAAAAAAACACATAAACAATACAGCTTTACTGACCTTTTCTCACAGGCTTCAGGTCGAGCTGGGCCCCCTCCGGCAGCGCCTCAGGTTCTGCCGTGCGCGGCTGCCCCAGCCCAGCTGTCCCTCGTTAGCCCCGATTGCCACCCAGGTGTTGGCCATCAAAACACAGCAGGAGGGCGGGCACGGAGCCCTGCGGGCCTTTCTGGGGCTTTCTGGAGCTTTTGCGGTGAGGGCTGGGCAGCCAGAGCCCCTCAGCCGCAGGGCTCCCCTCAGCTGCTCCCCGAGAGGGCGGCGGGGCCCTTCGTGAGGTGAAATGGTTCCCGCAGGAAATCGGGGAGGGAAGAGCCCCGAGAAACTTGTGCTGAGGGGGTCCTTGTGCTCCCAAAACCTTTTTTTTTTTTTTTTTTTTNTTAAATTTTTATTTAATCTGTTTTATTTTACCTCAGTAAAAGCACCAAGTACCTCATGAGCAATTTCCCCACACACTCCATCACCAGCTCTTACCCTCCCCAGCTCAATGATGTCTTTGGTTGTTTTTTATTTTTTACATTTTTTTTTTCCTTTTGCATTTCAGTTCTCAAAGTTTAGTGCTAAAATGAAGAAGAATTTAAGAAGCATGGCTGGATTTTCTCAGTTGAAATCCCCGTGCAGCCCTAGCAGAAGGCCTCAGGCTGTGTGCCACAGAGGAAAATGCTGCCTTGGCTCACACATTCCATTTCCTACATGGTGCAGGGAAAAGGAGCCCTTTTTCCCAATCCCAAAGTGGGCAGAGCCACACTGACCCCCTCTCCAGCTTGGCTGAGGGGGCTGAGCCTGGCTGGCTCCATCTCCCCGGCATCTTGAAACCAAGGGCAAGAAGCAAGCAGATTTTTGCAATGGTTTTTGGTGCTGCTGCACAGAGGCTGGCCACAGACACACATCCATTTGCACAACACAAAGGCTGATTGTTGAGTACCACAGGGACAGAAAAGCCCCGTAACACACCAGAGCTGCAGGACGCTTGGTTGGTGTGCTGAGCACGAGCAGCACTCCTGTGGGAACACAGCCCAGCCTGAGCCTGAGCCACAGTCAGGTCACATCCCCTCTGCAGGGCTGTAAAGGGACAAACAGCTCCTGCACAAACACTGGATTGGAGGGGAAAACCTGGGGTGGGTCTCTAGTTTGCTCACACTGATTTAAAGCAGGAGCTCTTGGATGAAAAGCTTGCTCTGTTCCCTGTTTTGCAAAGGACAGGATTTATGTGGAGTGAGTATGGAGTGCTATCCAGTCTGCTTTACTCACTTCTCTTAATTACCAGCCTAAACGATCACGACAGCAGCTGAGTTGTGAAGATGATGGATAAACTAACAAAAAACCTGTTGTCATGCTCTGAGTTTGACCAGTTTTATAGGTAGCCTTCACAGAAGATCTTGTGTGCAAACTTACAACCAACAGACCCTGGTATGTAAACACTCCCTGCTAGATTTAGTCTAGATTTAGTTAGGAAAGCATCTGATGTGAATTCCTTGTGACCGTCAGTCGCCCGAGGGCTGTGATAAAAAGAGGCCGATTTGAAGTTGGATGAGTAGATTTTCCTGGAGCTTGGATCACATGCATGCTGCTAGAAGCACGTGAGGCCTTACTGAGAGCTGGGCTGCTCTGACTGGAGATAATCATTTAAGGGATGCTGACCCAGGAAAAAGGCTGTTCCTAACTGATGTGCAATTGTGACATAATGGTTTTGGTTTTGTCCAAGATTTCACTTGGAACTGGCACCACGTGTCACAAGGGTAACTGCTTTGTCCTTACCAGGGTTTTCCAAGTTATCCAAGGGAGATCCATGCTTTCCCACTGTGCCTGTAGCCAGCTGGAGGTGGCTGTCACACGATCCTTCAGCAGCCATGACTTACGGGGAGACAGCTCTGGTGCTTCACCCAGGTACCACAAACTGGCTTGGGAAGGAGCCCCACCCATCGTTCCCTACAAACAGAGCCCACCCAGGCTGGCAAACATCCCTGTGGCAGGGTGGGAGGTAGGGCATTCCCCACCAACATCCACACCAGAGCTCTCTGTTATAAAAATAAGGCTCATTTTTAGAAATTAATTGCCAGGCTGCAGAAAACCCCTTCCCTGAGATGTGTTTTGGGGAAGGGGTAGCACAGCAAATCGTGCTCACTGTATTTGGTGTACTGACTTTCTCCACTGCAATACAGCTTCATTTTTTAAAATCTCATGTAGCCAGACCCAAAATGCAGATTTGTGTCAGTAATTTTACAAGGACTGGACAGTAAGTGTAAAATTCTATCCCTGGTATTCCTGTCCCAGGAAATCATGTAATCAGTCTGGGAAATTCTGCATTTCCATTATCTAGTTTCATAGCCACAAGAGAAAAGCAAGGTGGGAAAAAGAGCAGTTAATGCATTCCCCTTTTTGCCTGAGGTAAAAGATTTACTGAGAATAAATCTTCTGCCTTGCCTGATGTTTAATCACCTTTATCAAGGTGTAATTCTACCAAACTCAATAAACTTTGTAGTTAGGAGGGTGGTTTTTGAACAAAACTGTGCAAAGAGAGTTTTTCTGCACTTATCACAAAAATTGTGGCTTTAACTCATTTCTCACTTGAAAATATAAGCTGTTATAAAAATTTCAGTGACTATCACTTGCCTCATTAGCTGATGTTTCTGTGTTCTGTGGGAACACACACAGGGCTTGCCTTATCCACCCCAAACTTGCTGGAGGTGCTTCCCCTGAAGCCATGTGGGTTCCTGGAGTAAACAGGCAGATCCTGTTTGGATGGAGCCTCTTCCTGACCTGGGGATAAACGGCAGGATTTGTATTTTTCAGGAAAGAACTCGCTAAATGGAAAATACACAAACACCTCCGCTATCTACCATGTCTTTGTGAGTTGGTTTGGTAAGTATAAGATGGAAGGGTGGCTAAAAAAAAAAAATCTGAATTAAAAGTATTTTCAAACCTAATAAATTACTGCAGCAGTGAATAGGATTTTTTTCAGGGCAAATGAAATGCGTTGATTGGATTGAAACAGCTCCCCCCACTGTTTCCTTGAAACTCTACTCAAAGAGGGCCTATAAATCATGTCAGTAGAGATCCCTGTCACACCTCATGGATCTCAGGAAATCTTTCAGGCTGCAACAGAAACACAGACCACAGCTATGAGTATTCAAAATAAAGACAGAACTTCCTCTACATTCCTGCAGTGAATTCCTTGCTTCATGCTAACTTGGACTCCTGAGAAGCAGGTTGCCATAGAAGATGCTTGAACTCCAGACTCACAGAATCACAGGATCCAGAAGAGGAAAAATTTGTTATTTTCTCGGCTAAAGTTTCTTTTGTAAGGCCACTTAACGGTATCTTCAGCATGTGTTGAAACAGGGTGAAGCTGCTTCTGGTAGCCCTTTATTATATTAAAAAACAACCACAACAACAGCAACAAAACCACGATGAGATGTTTCAAGCTACTGCATGACTATCTTTGGGGTTCCCTCTTTTTGTTAAGGTCTTCACAAAATACAAAATTAAATGTCTTTTCTACATACAGAACGAAGTAGAATCAAGTAACTGATTAGAGTATGTACAAAAACTTACACATTCTGTCTTGTTCTTTAAAAAATATAAATATCAATAATGTTCAGTAAAACGGGTTGGTTTTATTTTTAAGGCTTCATTCTTAGATCCTTCATTTTTTAATGAGGTGTCAGGTAGGCAGAAAAGGGAGGGAACAGAGGAGGTCGTGTTTTTTATTAAATGTCATGTGTTTAATTCCTGTGAGATTCTTCCTCATCTCTGGCAGGAGGAGGTTTCACTCCACATTGATTTAAGTTTGCAGGAAGCAGAGGTGGAAGAAAAGGAAAATAAAACCTTTATTATTGCTATTTTTTTTTCCTTCATTAAAATCTTGGTTTAGACCTGTCCCTGTCCATTGTCTTTGAAGAGGACCATCTGCCAAGCCCTGGGATTAAAGGGACTCGGGCAGGGGTGTGTTCAGCTCCACCCAGGACAGGTTAGAGTGAGGAAGAGGCTGCTGGAGGTGTTTTCCCACCGAGCCCGGAGGAGGTAGCGAGTGCTGCAGCCAGGGCAGCTGCTGCTGCTGCATCCCTGGGCGTGAAGTCCGTGGGGAGGCTTTCCATCAGGCACTTAAGCTGCTCCTGGCCCAGTTTGATTTTGTCGTCGAGCTCTCGCTGCTCGATGAGGAGCGCAGACTTCATCTTCACAAAGTGCTGGTAGTCCTGGAGCTGCTCCTCAGAGAGGTAGTTGCCCAGGATGTCCAAGACCACCCGTTCCCGACGGTCCAGGTTTTCCTTTAGCTCGCGGGCGTCCTCGTGCTGGCCAGCCAGCAGCTTCCTCTTCTCGTTCAGGGAACTCTGCACACCAGAGAGAGCCCTTCAGTACCAGCAGCACCACAGGCCCTGATCCCCCCTTTTTCCTCCCAGCACCACGCCTGCCACCTCTGGGGATGGCTGCTCAGCTCCCAAAGCCTGGGAGAGGAGGATGAATTCCTCACTGCAGAGTCAGTGGGAACCCCGCTGAACTGGACACTCAACACCCTTGCCAGAAAATGCTCCAATAAAGTCAGGGAACTTGGCTGAAAACAACAACCAACCAGGAAAATCTGCTTTCACATCCACCCCAAAACGGTAAGATGTGTCCCCAGCAGAGCTGCTCTGTGCGCAGACAAAGGCTGCAGGATGCAGGGACTAAGATTCCCAGGGACAATGTCCGAGCTAGCGCTGGTACCCGAGCAGGCAGAGCCCCGTGCTCCACACGGCAGCCCCAGGAGGTCGCTGCGATGCCGTGCTGCTGGTGGCTGTGCCCCACACCCGAGTAGGGCTGTGTCGGTACCTACCCGCTCCTCGCTGTTGGCGTTGTCCCCCAGGCTGCTCAAGACGTTCTCCACGCGGGCCAGGCGTCCCGAGAGGGACAGCAGGAGGTTCACCACCTTATCCAGATCGCCAATGAACATCTTGTACTTGTCAAACTCGTTGGGTTTGCACAGCGTGCTGATCAGCAGCTCCACCTCCTCTCCCAGAGCATTATTCATCTTAATGTCTGCGAGCAGGCCCTCCTTGGCTTCCTTCAGGATTTCCAGTTTGTGGGTCAAGCTCCCGATGAGCTCAGCCTGTTGGAGGGGAAGCATTGCCAAGTGGTTGTTACCAGCATCACCCTGCTCATATGGCTGATGACAACAAGAGGACATGGCTGCAGTTCCTGAGAAGCAGGGTCAGGTCAGCAACAGCTGACAAAGAAGGGAGGAGATGGAGAAAATACAGAAATTCTCCACCTCAGAGACAACCCAAGTAGCCCAGCAGGTTGCACGAGGATATCTTTATTCAATGAACATTTATAAAAGAGATCTCTGATTTGGTGCACCTATTCTGATACCCAGCTACCTACAGATGAATGTTCTTCAAAACCTCTGGGTGAAAAGAGCTGCAGTCACATCTCTGATGAGCTCCTCACACCCAGCCTGAAACTCCTTGCACTGCACCAAACAAGTGCCTCACACACAGAGGCATCAAGGAAGTGTTCACACCAAAGATGCTCTGGACTGACTCAGTGTCTGAACACAGCCATTCTGCAAAAACACTGACACCCATTTCCCAGCAAAGAAAAGGAGGCCCCCGGGGTTACTCCAGGAACAGCAGTGCTGCACAGGTGCCGGAGATCCTAATTTCTGTTAGGATTTAGTGGAAAGACATATGCAAAAGTAGTCTCTGGCCTAGGGCTTGTAATTCTTCTGTTTACTCACAACTGAGAGCACAGCAAGCAGGAGAAGCTCTCCATACAACGGTGGGGATCCTCAGTGTGTGCAGCTCATGCACTGCTGAGGCACAAACACCTGTGTGTTCATCTACTCTGCACACAAACACCACAGCATGCAACGTATCAGTCACAAGGTGGCCTGGAAATGCTCTCTCCAAGTCCCCTTTCCATCACAACTGAGTGTCATTCCAGGCAGGAGGCAGTCCTGCTTCAGAGGAGGAAGGATTTTCAAACACCCATCAGGCTGGGATCACTGAGCTGGCCCTGGTGGACTGGCAGTGGAGCTCCCAGGCTGCTTTGGCACTGTACGGCCAGGCACCACTAGATGGAACACTGTGGCTGCTCTACAGCCTGCTTCAGCTGCCACACACATGCAAAGGCTGAGCAAAAGGCCACTAATGTTCCCTGAAAACAAACATCCATTCCCTGGAATGACCTCCACTGGCTAGTAGGGCAGCTCAGGCGAGAGGGAGCAAAGGTGGTACTAAATCCCACCTCCTAAAGGTCAACCAAAACTCCTTCCTGGGCTTTCTTCCCTGAGAAGTACCCAGAGACAAAACTCAGCTCTTGCCCTTCCCTGGGGCTATGATTCAAATGCCCCCTTCCAAAGAAAGATCCTCATTTCCATACTCACAGTGGAAATGAGCTTGGTTTATCCAAATGATCTCCCAGAGTAGCTGCCTTCTCAGGTAACCCTCAGGAGCCCTTCTCAGGTAAGCCTGTGCAGATGTTCCTGCACACAGACCATGAGCAAAGGGGCCAGACTGTGCTGCCTGGGCCTGATCACTCCCGTCTCTTTCTGGCTTTCCATGCAGATGTCCTTTGAGGCCTGGGACTTGCTCCCCATGCCAGGCTTATGATGCAGCACCCTTGTCTTGTTCAGTCACTCCACACCTCACCTTTCACCTTGGTATGAGCAGGCAGATTTTGAATGGAATCCAAGGAATGCTGTAGATGTGGCAGGGGCTGCCATTCCCTTTGGAGCTGGGTGCCCACCACCAGTGGCTTGGGCCAGATAATGAAAGCAGCAGGCAAAGGCCCTGGGAAATGCTTTTGATTAGTGACCCAATTGAGTATTTGTGACCCAGAATGTGTGCAGGGCCACAGAAAGAAGTAGTGGTGAACAGAAGATGAAATCTGGGCTGTGCTACTCTGTCCATGGCAGTGTGGGATGGTTTAGACTTAGGAAAACTGACCTGGGAAAGTCCTGGGAAAACATCTCCTGCACTCAGTGCAGTCACTAGCTGGGCTCTGTCCTTGTTTCCAACCCAGGCTGGCCTTGCACCACTTGCTTCACCTATCCCTTTTCCTTCCTTGCTGCAGAACAGAGGCTGCTCCTGACAGTCTGTACACTCAGCATTTGGTATGATCCAGGCCCACCTCAGGGTGGTGCAAGATTGGTGCTCAATTTGCAGTGAGTAATTCAGATTAACTCTCTTATACAATTTGGGTTGCTCTAACGAAGCTTCACAGGGAGCCTAACCACTCCCACGCAATTTTGGGTGCTGCCAAAAGCTGACATCAAATAGAAATGCACTTCACTTCAGGGCTTAGTATTATTATTTCAGGAATGTGAGCAGCAGACAAACAGAGCTGTGTGCTGAATTTACCTTTTTCTCATTGATGTCCAGCAGCTCTTCTTCCTCACCTACTTCTTCTGGCAAGTCCTTGATTTTATTCAGCAGTTCTGCTTTGGGTGCTGAAACGCTGTAGTAAGCAGGACAGGTGACGAGGGTGACAGGAGCTTCCTTTTCCTCTCTCCTACACCACAGTGAAGAAAAAGGAAGAGTTCAGTCTGAGCCTGACTTTTCCCACAAGGCTTTCCAGGACTCCCTCTCTGGTCCCTTTCCAGTGTGATCACCCTCCAGGCCAAGGCAGATTCCTGCCCTCAGGGGGTGCATGTCAGCTGCTGTCCCAGCACAGCACTGGGTTTAAAGGTGACCGGACACAGCCCTGCATGGGGGATTGATTTCCCTTGCTGAAGGTCAGCCAGCACAGCTCGGCTGGAGGTGGCCAGTCTGACCCTACCTGGCATCGTGCACTACACCTGACTTCTGGACAACTCTCCAGCTGCCACTTGGAAGTCTCTGCCTTAAAAAACCTGCACTGGGGGATTTTGTAATAAGTAGGTCCCCTCATCCCTCCTTCCAGAATTTGGCCCCTTGTTACCTCTCTGCCTGCCATTTTACTTTTGTATCTCTGTTCCTTTGCTTTGGACTGAACTGCTTCAGATTGCTAAGGTTCAGACAGCATAAATCTAATTATTATCTCCAGGAATGTTTCATTTCCGGCTCTGCTCCTAAGCTCAGCATTGATTTCTACACAGCCCAGAGAGGTGAGCTCAGAGCCCACACAGAGCCCAGCTCATGGGAAAGGCTGTTTGGAAATGCCCTGCCAGGCCTCACAGCTCTGAACTGCAAAACTCACTCTCACCTATGACATGCAGAAAAATTTGGCACAGGGGGTCCTTAGAAGCAAGGGAGCAGGGAGTTCTGCCCAGCAGTGCTTACGTGTCACCCGCCACTGCCGTCCTGCTGGCTTGTGTCTGCGACATCTTCCTCTTCATGTTGTTCTCCTTCAGCACGCTGGTTCCACCAGGGAAAATCCCTTCCATCAGGTCCATGGTTGTCTTCATTTTGGAATCCGGATCCAGGATATCAGCCAGAGACTTGTCTTTATGGACTATTTCTTTTGCTAGAGCCTCTGATTTGATCTCCTCTGGGGTCTTGTTCTTTGCCTTCACTGGAGGTGCTGTGCTGGTTATCCCAGAGTCCAGGCTGGTATTTTCCAGTGCTGGCTCTCTGGGGTTACCTTCAGGCTGAGTTATGGGCTGTCTGTCAGTGCTCTGAGGCCCTTCAGAAGAAGCAGGGGACTGATGCTGCTGATCCACAGCAGATGGAGAGCCAGTCCTCTTTAATGTCTCGGCCAGGGCTTTGGGAAAGCTTTTGAAGCTGCTATGGACAGAAACATTCTGTGAGATGAAGAAAAACCTACCACTCAGGATCACTGTGTAGTAAAGGTCTACAAGAAACGAGTTTTCCTTCTCTCTCACTTGTTTTTGTGTCTTGCTTCTCATCCAATATGAAGGGTCCACAGTGTGAAGCCACTGGCACCAGAATTGTTTTGTCCCTTCACCCTGGGCACTGCTGGATTGTCCTTCCAACAAGAAGGAACTAGTGAACAGCAAGTCACTTTGTTTTCCACTGCAGGCTGGGGACATTGTGTCTCCCCAGCCAGGAATGCCATCCTGAGCAGCCTCTACCCATTTGTCCTTGCTATGCTGGAAATGCCAATCACTACTACAGCCCCAGCCAGATTCTCCCCAGATGGACATCAGAGCAGCTCCCTGGGAGTGAGGGAAGCTGTGCTCAGTTCAACCACCTGGGCACCTCGCCCAAACCCTATCCTTCAGGAGAATTTCCCTATACAGCTTGACTGTGACATATTTGCATTGTCATTTCTTGGCAGACAGTCACTGTTTCATAACAGCGTTACTTTGTGCCAGGTCCAGAATATATTCTGGGAAATAGTAACTGTTTGGAAAAACCCATCATGGATTTTCACAGCTGTCTCTCAACATCCAATAACTGGAACGAGCCAGCAGCCACTCCAGCTCAGTGCTGGAGAGAGTCAGAATCAACTGCACTGAAATGTGCGGGGAGAACCAGCCCAGGAGTGTTCCCCCACAGTCCTGTGTCCTGGGGGATTTGGGGAGCACCTGTCAGTGCACCTGCTGGGGACCCTTGAGGCTGCTCTTGGCAGAGCAGCAGTGGGTCTGTCTGTCCCCGTGCCCTGACAATGTGCAAGCTCCCTGCTCAGCCAGCAGCTGGGGGTCCCAGGGCCCGAGGGATGAGCCCCACCTGTCCCAGCCCTGCATTTCTGACTGTATATGGCCCTGCACCGCCCGGCTGCCGCGCTCCAGCCCGCCCTTACCTCACGCTGGCCTCCTCTGGGAGCCGGGGGGATTTGTCTCCAGCTGCCCCATGGCCCTCCTGGGGAGGAGAAGGAGGTGGGAATTCCTGCGTGCCGCTGGCAGAAGTGCAAGAGCTCAGCTCGGGGAGAGGACGGGATGGCGGTGGCGGGGAGAAGGGCGCTTGGGAAGGTGTGACAAACACCTCATCGTCCTCCTCGTCCTGCAGCGACGGCGGCGGCGTGAGCTGCAGCCCCGACTCCGAGATGTGCAGCTGGGCCATGCCCTGCGGAGAAGGAGTCTCTGGCTCGGAGCAAGTGCTGCTCTGCGTGGGCAGGGACTGCCACCTCTGCGAGGGCCTGGAGGCCGCCGGAGGGGACACCACGGCCCGGCTGTAGCTGCCATCTTTGGCCGAAGGAGCCCACGCCACCTTGGGTGGCAGGGACCTGTGCAGCAGCCCGGCTTTCCTTCTCCACAGCAGCTCCTCCGCGGCACTCTCGGGGGATCTGTCCTGGGCAGCATCCAGAGGCTGTGCCTGAGTGCTCCCCTCAGGGGACACAGCCTCTCGTGTGGCGTGGGGCTGCCTCGAAGCCTGGTTGTCACCTGTGCTCTGCACGTCTGAGGGAGCCTGGGCAGGGGAAGAGTGGCCAGACCCAGAAGGACTAAGGTTAAGGAACAAAGGTTTAAAGCCTTGCTTTTGCTCAGGATAGTGACTCCTTGCCTCTGCTGGGGCTGGGAGAAATGCAGAAGTCCTGCTATCTGGCCTGGAAAGTTCTGAGAGCTTGTGATTCTCGAGCAGCGTGGCAGGCCCAGTGACCTCTGTGCTGCGGAGGGGACGGGGATAGCAACTTGGGAGCGCCATTTTCTCTGAGAAGCTTCTTTCTTTCTTGCTGAAAGACCTAAACACCAAGAGACAGACCATGGTAAGATGAACAGCCCATCAACAAGCAGGAAAATTTATTGTGCATCTCCTTAATGGGTAAGTTATCAACGCTATCAGAGGCCAGCATCACTGGCTGTGCTTTGAAACTGGAAGTGAAATCCTGAGCCAGATCCACTCCCTCTCATTTTCAGCATGTGCTACATCACATATACAGCAAGCACCACAGCACTAACTCAGTGCAAAAAGTATTAGGAAAACTTAATGCCTGGCCTCCTGTCCTGCTCTGTTTTCAATTTTGTTTGTTACAGATGGAGTGAGCAGCAATTGTTTTAAGATAGACTATTTGACATTATCTGCCATCAAACTCCGCTCTCAACTGCTTGTAATCTTAAGAATTTCAGCTCAATGGGCCAAATATTCCCATAATGTTATCTGCTCCATTTGGAAAGGTGCCATTAAAATGATTCAACTGTCTCCAAGAACAAAGCAAGGCCAAAAAATGCACTATTTCGACAATGGAGAAAAGTGAAAAAAGCTCTTGCAGCCTTGGAATCCTGCTAGAAGAAAGAATTCCTGGCAGACAAGCAGGTGTGACAAACACCAAAGCCAACACATTCCAACTGCACGTGGATGTTAAGGCTGCAAAGGCAGCAGATGGAATGACTCCTTACAGGTCTTTTGGGGTGCTCACATGTGAGCCTGAGAAACAGTGTCTGGGCCTTGGAGGCAGGATCCTGCTTGGAATCTAGAGCCAAGCCTATTTGCCTGTCTGGCTGTTGAGCTGTAAAACAAACTGAGCAGTAATAATGGCACTGGCAGATGCAAGAGAAGGTGGCCTGGAACCAGGAACCAGGAGGCCATATCATAAACCAGTAAAATACAACGAATCTCTACTGCCAGAGCATTTTCTGTTCTTGAGATGCACTGTCAAATATTCCCCACATCGCCAATCTGTGATGCTGGACACTTGGCCCCCAAATCTGTTCTCAGATGTACTGGTACAAATTAAGAATAACCCTGTCAAAGACATGGGTTGTTCTGGCTTTATTCTGGTGTGACTGAGAATAGAATTTGGCAGGCTGTACCTGGGGGTGGGGAAACTCTCCAGACAGGCTGCTCTTGGTATTGTCTGTGGTTTCTGGACAGTAGCAGTGAGTATTCTTTTCAGATGCTCAGTGTTTGCTGGGAACGCCAGATGGTGATTCTCTAATTCAGAGATCTCTCCTACTGTGGAAGCAACTGTGGATTCTAAAACTGGTGGAGCAGTTCCCAGTGTCGTGTGACACCTGGGGAGCAGAGGAAGAGCATGTGTGACTGGACCAAGTGATTGCTGACCTAAGTTTTCCTCACTAACCACCTGACTGTTTCCCTTCTCAAGCATGAGAGCCAGCAGGGACAGTCCCATCTCCTCTCCAGCACAGGAGGCAGTTGTGTCCCAAGGAAACACAGAAACGTAATTCCTACTGCCTAACTTGCCTCCCTGAAGGGCCCATGCATGGAAAACACTCCTACCCTTTTGTTTTATCTTTTGGGAAATCCAGTTCTGAGCAAGAAGGGAAAGCAACCTCCCATCTCCCAGCAGAAATGTGCTTGTGAAGCACGCGGGATGCCTGTGCTGCACAAACATCATAAAACTGTTAATAACCAATAATCTTTGTGCAGTGAAGCATGGAAATGAGAAACCTGCATTTCGTGCCCCAATAAACTTGTTTTCAGTCTGGGTGTTCAATCCCATTACTTGGAAAATAGGTTGGGGAAAGAAAAGAAATAAAAGGAAGGCACAAGTAGTGAGTGAGCAGCAGAATGAAATGCCATCTCTAGGAGGGAAGGGGAGGCAGGAGGAACTGAAACAGCTGCACTGTTCTCTTAGGAAAAAACATGGAAAAAGTTACTCCAAATCAAAGTAAACGAGTGGGTTTTAAATAATCCTACAAGGATGTGCCCAAAGGCAGACTGAGTCCCTTTAAAACAACATTTATGTGTTCTTAGGGGCAAAAAAGGCCAGAAGTAAGATTAGCCAGAGTAGGAGCCTTGCTCTGCTTCCAGCTGTCACTCCCTGAGCCAGAGCTGCATGGAGAAACCTTTGGAGACAGCAGTGTTAACTCCCACTGTGACCACAGAGAGGGCTGGCATTTACTGCAAGTTTGTGAGGAACAGAGCTCCTTTGTGAACAATGCTTTTAGTCCCTCTTGATGGCTTTTACTGTAATGGGAGTTAGCTGTTTGGGCTTAGGGCAAACATCTATTTATTATTTAAATGTAAATACAGCACGATCAACTTCAGTTCTCATTAACTTCAAAACAATCCGGGGCTAAGTGGAGACTTACATAAGTCCTAAGACATTGAGTTTTGTGCTTACACTTTTCTCTCTTTAAAAAGATTTCTCCCTACCCTGGTGATGAGCAAAACATCCTGCCTGGATGAAGAGAAGCAGCCCAAAGGCCAGCTCCCAGCTGAGCAGGATTAAGGAAATATCCTGGGTTTAGTCCCTGGCTTTTGGGGAGGCAGCATCCTGGGTGGATAAAACCTGCCAGAACAGGACATGGAGGTATTTTATCATCCAATGTGAGTTTCAAGAGCAGATCAAACACATCCTAGAAGTTATGTAAGTGGGAATTTACTGCACAAACATGCTCCACAATGCCATGAAGAGGACTTGATAGTAAATTAATGTCTGTAGTGAAAGAAAAAGCTTGTAGCAACTCCTCCTAAGCCTGCTGTGCACAGCACACGTGTAGCTGTGTCTGTGCAGGTCTTGGCTCTTGACAAGCCATGAGAGCTGCTGCAGGCAGGGGATGGGCAGAGCTGGCCCTGCAGTGACACAGGGGACATGGACACACACCCACCTGGCTCCTGCGCTCACCACGTAGAAGGGATCCCTCACCATGGGGCTGAATTCGCTGCTCTCCCTTCTCAGCAGCTCCTGGGGTACCAAGGCAGCGTCAGCAGCGAGCAGAGAGCAAAATAAAATATCAAAACATGGATCAGAATGTCTTCCAAAGCCTGAGAGCAAGTCATTCCCCATGGCTATCCATTCCTTCCTATCTCTAAACAAATTCCTGCAGTAAGAGTGCAACGTGATTTGTATGCAGCCTGAAAGGAACGTCAGGCACTGTACACAAGGCCCTGAAAAACCAACAGTGAGTGAGACAGAGAAGTCTGCTGCTAAACTGGAAATAAATATTTCCCACAAAAAAATCTGAAAAGGCCAAAAGAAATCTAATAAATAATAATTTAAAAAATCACCCTGTTGGTTTGGCTTTGACTCCCATATCTATAGCTGCGGGTTTGCATTGGAGATGGATCAGACACAAACCTAATGAAGGTTGGGTTAGCACTTCAACATGTACTTGCCTTTCAAACAACCCCATGGATGGTGCATATGCTGGAAGTCAAGTTAGGACTTAAGAACAGGATTTTCACATGCTGCCTATGGGACTAATCCTCGTTCCAGCAGGTGGTTACAGCTAAATCCCTCTGGGAAACAGCCATAAGGGCTCTCCCCTCTGCAGTCCCTGGATTAAGATCCTGTGAGCCCGTCTGCAGTGCTCTTCAGCCTCCTCCTCAACTTGGCTTCCAACAGGCACAACCTATGGTTTGGCTGCTGAGTATATGAACAATTAAAAATGAGCCAGGAGGGGAAATAAAGATCTCAAGAACTGCCCTGTACTTCCTGCCTGATAAGAGTCGGGTGAGGAAAAATGAATTGGGGCTGCTTGTCATCCAACCTGTCACTGCAAAGTACACTTTGGTGATTTTTGTCTCTCTGGATGTTTGCTTTTGTTGCTGTTTTGATCGGCAAGTGTGACAAAATGGCACAGGTGGGCCTGGTGCCTGCCTGGGGGGGAGAATTACTGATGGTGGGATGAGACAGGGGTGGTTCTGGAAGTGCATTCCGGACACTTGATATTCACAAGCTGCTTTTTTAATTCACTCTATTTAAAGACGTGCCGTGGGGGCTGAGGGCTGCTGAGGGAGGATGTGTAAAATGAAGCATAAGTGAGTTTGGGAGGGCAGCTTGTTCCCCCCACCCCAGTTTGGTCCACTTGTGGGACGCTGCCCAGAGCCTGCTCTCATCACTTGACTCAGGACCACTTTGTCACTCCTGGATAATTTGCTCTGGGCCAGCAGCAAGCGCAGGAGTACAAGGAGAGGTCCTGGATCCCAGCTGCCCTGTAAGTATGTGAGCCTCTCCAAACACTCAGCCTATTTGGGGCTAGGAGCCTGTGCACACATTTTGGTCATTTGCTGCCTCTCTCTGTAATGAATGCAGCCTGGCATGGAAAAATAGGGATGGGGCAGCAGACCCAGCACTGCTGTAAATCCATGTGGCTCCACCAGCTGCCGTTTCCTAAATAGGTCTGAACAGATTTCAGCCAGCTGAAGAGCTGGCCTGGGCAGTTGTTCTTTAAGAATTTAGCCTGGTTCTACTGTTTACCATCATCAGAGTCAGTCGAATTCCCCATCTGCGACATCAGCGCGATGTTCCCAACCACCAAGCAGGGGACATGGGAGGGCCAGGGTCTCTGCTCAGCTTTCTCTGTGATGTTTCCCTCCAAGCCTGGAGGCTAAACATAATGGTTATTTGGCAGTGCCTCTGCCTAGCACTTCCCAGCACTGTCAGCCACAGTGGAAGCCAAGGCAATTCCAAGCAGCCATTTAATCCTCTCTACTTTCCATCAGGAAAATGGAAATCATCTTAGTGGGACACTCCACCAGAAAAGTGCTTCTCCAGTGCTGCTGGCAGGTAAGGACAGGACACCTCAGATGGGATGTCCAGAGCAGCTAGAACACACCAGCATATGCACTGAAATCCTGAAATCCCAGCATCCCTGACACAACCCAGCAAGGAGAGAGCTGAATCCCACCAGTGGTGTGTTCATTAAGGGGCACTAAAGTGCCTCAGCACATGCTGGATGTGTCTCTAATCAATGCAGCCCTAGCCATGAGTGTACATCAGCCTGTTCCCTGATATCCTCTCCCATTCCCTGGTTCTGTGATCCCATTCCCACATACCTGGTGTTTCTTATCCGCCGTGGGAGAGGACCTGGAGCGCACGTGCACAGGGACCGGCTGATTGTCGTACCTATCGAGCAAGTCTTCCACAGACACGGATTTCCCGGATTTCCTGCCCGTGGAGGATGCTTCCAGCACCTGCTCCTGCTTCCTGTAGCGGGGCTGGCCCTGCACGCTCAGCAGGTCTGTCTGTGTGCCTTTGGTGACATCCGACCTGGGTCTGTAATCCCGGCACCTCTCTGGTTTGGGCCGGCTGGTGACCAGGCTGTCCTGGCGCCCCAGCACCTTCTCATCTCCGCTCGTGTCCAAGTAGTCCATGAGCCCAGGGGGAAGGGTGGAAGAGACGCGTCCCGTCCTGGAGAGCCGCTCTATGGACTCCCTGCGGCGGAAAAGGTTCTGCTCCTGCAGGGAGTTCATGCTGGAGGCGGAGGAAAGGCTCTGGCTGTCGGGGCCGCCCAGCTGCAGGTAGGAGCTGTGGGAGCGCTCGCGGAGCAGCCCCATGTCCTGCGAGGACGGCCGCCGCCCCGTTTTGCGCTCGATGTAGTCGGCCAGGGCGCTCTGCTGGAGCTGCTTGAGCTCCGGCTTGGACAGACTGGCTGTGGAGGAAGCTTTGCCGTCCCTCTCGAAGATCTTGCGCCGGTCGGCCACCGTGTTCTCCGGGAAGATAAAATGGGTGCTTTTCTTCTGGAAGGAGAAAGGTGATGGCTCCCCGTCTGAGATGCCCACCTCGTTCATCTTCTCGGGCTCGGAGTAGGAGCGCTTCTTCTGCTCCACCGTCAGCCGCTTCCGGCCCCCGATGCGCAGCACGTGCTGCGTCCGGCTGTAGTCCAGGCTGGAGAAGCCTCCTTCCGTGGGTGTGATGCTGTGCCTCTCCTTGGGGGTGTGTGGGGACGCCGCCGTGCTCCTCATGCCCACGTGGGCCGAGGCAGGCCTCTGGGGCACCCTCTTGGGCACGTTCCCGAACGGGGGGCTGATCCGCCGGAACGAGGTGGCCCTCAGCACCCTGGACTGGGCATCTTTAATGCTGTTCCTGTAGGCCCTGTTAAAGGACGTGTCCAGCTGCGACCCGTGCGCATCCTGGAGGCTATCCTTCCAGAGCATCTCCTTCTCAGGCTCGCCTCCCAGCTGGAATGTGCTTCTGCTCCGTGGAAGCTGAGCTGCCCTTATCTGAACCTCACTTTCAGGACACGGGCTGTAGTACTCACTGGGTCTCGCCTGCTTCACCGACGCCACCATCTGCAGCTCTACAGGGTGCCAGTCAGCCTCTTCCAGCTTCCCGTTCCTGATGGATGGGCTGGAGCCCCGGCCTGCCTCACTGGGCACCTTGCTCCTCGTGTCCTCTGGGCTGTGCACGGAGCACCGTGTGCCGGCGGGCTGGCTCGTCCTGCTCGGCCCATAGTGCTGGCCAAAGCTGGGAACGCCGGCGCTCTGGGGCCGGGGAGTGCTCTGCTCCCGCTGCTCAAACTTGTTGACCTTCTCCAGCACTGAGCAGCGGGGCTTGCCAGCCTCTGGTTTGCTATAGAGAAAGCTTTGGGTGCTGCTAGAGCTGAGCCGGCTCCTTCCGAAATCCAAGCTCTTTGGGAGCTGAGGAGAAGGGGGATCTTTGCACTTTGGCTCAGCAGCATGGAACAGAGCCATGCTTGT
Source organism: Turdus rufiventris (assembly GCA_013186435.1). NCBI lineage: Eukaryota > Metazoa > Chordata > Aves > Passeriformes > Turdidae > Turdus > Turdus rufiventris. Next base: position 2,030,644 of record PYHW01009522.1, read on the forward strand.
GCCCTCCTCCTCCTGCCTCGTGAAGGTCTGTGGGTCCACATCGCTCCAGTGTCTGTGCCCCTGTTCCCTGTGATCCTTCTCCTCTCTGCTGCTGCTGTTCAGGAAGGACAGTTTGGTGCTGGAATAACCCTCGCCGGGTTGCATCTCCCTTACCTCAGAACTGCTTTGCCTCCTGGAGCTCTCTGGGATGTTCTGCAAGGAAGAGAAGTCATACTGCTTGGCCTTGCTGTGACCCCATAGGTGGGGAGCACCATTGTCTCTCTCATTTACCTGTGCGTTGCCATTTTTGTCCTCCTGGGATCCAGGTGTCCAGTCTTCTTTGGGCTGGTAATGGGTTTTCCTCTCACTGGCATCCCTCAGCTGGGGCTGTGGACCCTGGAAAACAGGCTTGGAGGCCTGTGTGGTACCTGTGGTGTCTCGGTGGCCGTGTGCTGCCTTGTAAAGGGGTAACAGCTCCTCCTTTCGCGACACAGGCAGGCAGAGCTCCGGGCCTGCTGCGCTGGGAGGCTTCTGCTGGATGAGTTTGGCTTCATGCTTCCTCTCAGTGGCAGGGGGCTGGTAGAAGATGTTCGACCTGTTTGTAGTGCTTTGGTTTCCATTCTCATCCGAGCCCAGGGTGCTGCTAGCTGCAGCCGTGTCGTACGAGGCCGGGAGGGCTGGGGAGTACCCACTTTCTTTGGCCAGAGCTGGGTAAAGCGTCCCGGTGCTGCTGGCGGAGGGCCGGGGCACCTGGGCGTAGTGCGGCTCTGGGGAGGGAACGGCGTAGACACCGGTGGGCAGCAGGGGCTGCCCTGGCTGCGCTGCCTGCGAGTAGCTCTGCTTGGCCTTCACGGTGGGGCTGCTCTCCGGGCTCTTCTCCACCACGGTGTGCAGGTGCCCTTCTCCGAAGGACGCTTTCAGCAGCGGCCCCTGGGGCAGGGAGCTGGTGAGCGGTGCCCAGGCCCCTTTGGGCTGGGTGCGGCCAGGCTTGCTGGGCTCTGGGCCGGAGCCGGAGCCGGGCCTCTCGTGATGCCTGGTGGCCGCGTAGCTGTCGCTGCGAGCGGGAGGCAGCGGCGGTCCCGTGGGGGGCTGGCTCTTGCTGTCCAGCTGTGCCCAGGAGGAGCCCGCGCTGTGGCGGCCCGAGGCGTGCGGCCGGCCGTGGCCGTGGTCCCCGCCGGGCAGCAGGGCCGAGGGCGGCACCTCGTACTCGCGGGACACGCGCTGCTGGGCGTCGTACACCGTGCGCACGTAGCGGATGTCGGCCTGCCGCATGGCCTCGGGCGGCGCCCCGCGGGACTGCGCCGGGCAGCACGGCTGCTCCCGGCCCGCCGGACCAACCGCGTACTCGGGGATGCTGGAGTTGGTGGAGAAGGAGCTGTAGGCCGAGTCTCTCTTGCTGTGCAGGTGGGAGAGCTGGTCGATGCTGTTGGTGGATTTGGCCGGGGACAGGTGGCAGGAGTGGTAGGCAGGGGAGGAGTGGTCCAAGCTCTCCATGCTGCCCCGGGAGCTGTACTGGTCGGGGCTCCTCCTCAGATAGCCATGCTCGTACGCAGAGAGATCGCTGGTGGAGGAGCTGGGGGACAGCGAGAGAACAGTGAAAACCAGCAGAGGAGAGGCACAGCGACTTATAAGTGAGCTCAGAAGCAAGATGTTTAGTTTTGAGATGAAAACCCATATTTGGGCCTTGCTCCATCCCCTGTCTGGAGTCATCCCAGTTCACAAAGAGGAACTGCTTGACATTGTAACACATGGCTCTTATTTACCACAGAAGGGTGGGAGGGAAATACAGACAGAAAGATGGTGCATCTCTGGAGCCAGAGAGGATCAACCCCACCCAGCAAACCCATCCAAAGCCCTTGGAAAGCTGAATGAGCACCGACGCCACTGAGGAGGAGAGAAGCACGAGGGGTGTTCTGGGGAAGAATCTAATCTCTTTCTTTTTTTCCCATTTTATTTCTTTTTATGGAGATGAAGGCTATGCCCTGGCAGGATTCCTGGAAATTCAGCTGTCCCAAGGATAGTTTGTTTGCTGTGAGAAAACTAAGCTGACAAGAAGAGGAGAGATGTATGTCCCTGTGCATGGAGGAAAGCGGGGTGCAACCATAGAAACAGTCTGAGAATTCCCAGCAAGTCTGCACTGCCACCTCTTCTTGTAGCTTAGCAGGTGCAGGAACACCTTGGCACTTTCTCTGAGGTGTCCAAAGAGGACTCACGGCCACCAGAGAAGTGATCAAAAAAGAAGGATATTCAGAGATCTTTCTATCCATAGGAAGGGAGCTCTTTGTGCCAGTCACAGTGCCTCTTTTACATCTCACAAGGGGATGTCAAACTTCTGCAGCCCTGGCTAATCTCCCCTTCCAGATTCAAGGAAATACACTGAGCACTGCAGAGTGTAGCCTGAGAATTTCGCTTTTCTTCCCTCTCTTCCCAGCCTCCCTTCCTCAGGTATCACTTTCTCTAGTTCCCTGTCCTGTGCTATCCCGGCAGAGCCTGGCTGTTCCCCTACATGTGCTGTCCTGGCAGAGCCACAGGGAAGCAGCAGGAAGGGAAGGCTGTGGCAGGGCAAGGCACAGAACTGGAAGCTGGCTCCAGATCACATTCTAAACAAGGGACAGACCCAGAGGGGAAGGCTGCAAAGGATGAGGAAAGGCAGAAGGAAGCCTGCTCACAGCAGCTCTGCAGAGAGATGCAGGGGGACACAGCAGGAAGAGACATGGCAAATCTCAGGATGAAGCTGGCTTACTCATTTAAATGCACCACTCTGTTTAAGATTCAAATAAGCATCTCCCTGGCAATGCCCAGCACAGCCCTAGCCAGCTGGCCACTAGATGTTCCCCGTGCTCCTCCTCAAGCACCCGGGAGACAGAGCCATGCAGCCAAATGCTCTGCCAGGAACTGCCTGGGAAGCAAAGCCCCTTGGTGGGAAAGGAGTACACTCCAGAATGAGCTGTGCTGAGGCCACAGACAACACACTTTATTTTCTACAACCATCTCCTCACTTTCTTTAATGCTCTTTTTTTTCCTTTCCTCTCCTCTGCCAAGGATCAGTCTTGCCAGTAGCAGAAAGTGATGTTTCAATCCCAGAGGCTATAACAGAGAGTTTCAAACCCTTCTGCCTCTCTGGGGAAAACCTTTCAAGGGCAGAATTTAAAGCTGTCCTTCCTCAAGCTGCCCTGCACGTTCAGCTGTGCTAGAGCTGACTCCTGCAGAAAGCCACTGCCAAACCAGGAAATCCCTCCCTGAACTCCTCACCCTGAGAGCACTGTGGCTGATGCACTGCTGGCTGCCCTGTTACACTGACAGGCTCTGCTACCTACACCCTTTTCTTCCTTTTTTTTCAACAGGCCAGTCTAGACTTTGGATTTCTTTTCCTTTGCTGGGCAAACAACCATGCTGTTTCTATCTGGGGGCATCCACAGAAAGCTCTATCAGCATCCTGGCAGTGGGCTCTCATCTTCATAGGAAGGGGGATTTTTAAAGCAATTAATTTCCTAGCTGCTAATCACTTAGAGAAGGAAAGCAAAGCCACTTTATCTCGGAAAAAGGAACTGAAGCCTTCTAACTCTAATCTGAACCCTGACTGTTTGTAAATCTGTCCAGCTCTACGGAGGTGGCTGGTACCAGTTTCCCACTACACCTCTGCCCCTCCCTTCCCTCCACAGCTGTGTAGTGCTTACCTGGAGTGGTAGGACTGATGCCAAGGGGTGCCAAGCGTACCCTGAGATATTTGCATCATGCTGGGATCGGGGTGGTTCTCCGCGAGTTTGGTGGAATGCCAGGAGTGAGGTCGGCCTGGAGTCTCTCGCCTAGGGGAAAGCAGAAGGGGTTTGCACATCAGCAACGGGACATGGATGTGAACTTAACACCAACATTTCAAGCTGCTCGTGCTCATTTGTGCTTCACTGCTGTGCTTTTGTCCATTCCCAGCAAGTCCCACAGCGCCTGTGTGTGAATGTCCCTGACATTCCCACAACACGCTCCCTCTCAGGTTTGCACAAGTGGGTCACTGGATGCCATGAGGGGGTGGGAGCCTGCAGAGGACTTTTGATCTCTCCTCGGTGCTGCTAAAAATGCAGGAGGAGACGTGACAACCAAGCACTGGCAATGTGTGTCCCTGGCATCCCACCCCGGGCAGACAGCTGTCCCCAGGGTGTGTCCCCAGGCGTGGCACGGCACAGCTGCCCTTTGGTGCCTTCAGTCGCCAGCTCCAAGGCCTGTGTCTGTCAGCCCTGGGGAAAAAAACCCCACTGACACCTTATTTAAAGCACAGAGTGCTGCAATGGAAAGTCAAAGCAGAGGATTAGTGACAGAGACCCCTGAAGAGGCCACACAGCCTCTCCACTGCCACAGCCTTTGGGCTTGTCCTTAATCCTCCTGCTGTTTTCCAGGAGGGATCTCTCCCTGCTCTAGCACTCATTTCCACAGTCGCTCACTCTCTTCCTGGGAGAACGAGGAGTGGCACTGGACCTGTGTCCCACTGAAATGTGACAGCTTGCAGGACAATTCTGACTAAATAAATGCAAGAGGAGGATATGACACATCTTTAATCTTTCTCTCCCTGAAAAATCCACAGTACAGCATGTCCTGAACACATGAGTACATAGATTAAAATGCCCTTGGCACATGGACACTGAGAGAGGATTCTACCATTACTGCCTAGGATTGGGAAAATAAATGGTACAGGAAAGTGCAAAAAGTTAAAGGTGCTTTTTAGGGGCCCTTCCCTAGTACCAGTTAACATTAGCGCTCACTGATGTTCTACAGCATGGAAAAGCACAGACAGAGAGCAAGAGGCAGAGCTATTCCTCCAGCATTTCTTCCATACAGATTTCAGAAGTGCTGGTTATTTCCTCCTTGTCTGCTAAAAGAAGGAAGGAAAAGGGACATACATTTCCCTTTAACATCTGTTGTGGCAGGACTGTCTAAAGGGAAACCGGACTGGAGGTCTGCAGAGGGCAAGCTGAACCCAAGACCATTTTACCTTTACATGTGCAGGTGCGTTTAAGACAGAGCTCTTCTGTTAAGCTCCTTGCCTAGAACACAAGGAACCTGGACACTGCCAGATGGGAAGTTTTATCAGCTTCCCATTCTTTATTAAGAATAACCCACATTCTTGCCTTTTCCACTGCAAATATTTAAAGATTTTAAGTACTTTAGTGGAGTACAGGCCATCAGCATCAGTTTTTTGCCTGGGAAAATGAACGATCCCGTGCAAGGCATGTTATCCCTTGGTTTAATCAGTAGATAGAGTGAGGGAGCTGTGCAGCCAATCATCTGAGCCACAGGTATTTTAAACTCTTTTGTTTGGTATCCTTGTAGTAATGCAGCAGGTGGACAGCTGT
>PYHW01009522.1:2036651-2082480 GCA_013186435.1 Turdus rufiventris
GCCCAGCACACTCTGGGAGCAGTCGGGGCTGCAGGGACCACATTCACATCTCTGAGGCTTTCATCAGGAACTGCTCTCATTAGGAAGAGCTGAGTGTGCTCTTCTCTGTAATCTCTGGAGATTATTTTTATATTGCATATGAAACAGAAACTTTGGCACTAATTCTACAGTTGAGTCAGCATCTGAGGCTTTCTTCACAGTATAACTCAAAGGTTATCTTCTCCTCAAGGTTACAAACTAAAAACATCCAGAAAAGGGTAGTCAGTCTGATTCCTGCTCTTCACATACTGTTCCTTGCCAGTTCTGGAGCACATGTACGACCTGAGTGCTCTGCAAGCCCAGCATCCTTCAGGAGTGCAATCCTTCAGTGTCAGGATTCTGTCGGGTCCATCTTCAACCAGAGCAAACAACCCAGCTTCTTCAAATTGCCATTTGCATTTTTCCACATCCTTAGAAAGCTACTAAGTGAAAGCTAGAGAGGGATGTTGTGGCTGATTAACCAGCCACTCAGGGTCATCAGTGCCCCAATAAACTGATCTTTCTCTACTCCCACACAGCTCGTGGGGAGCTGTTTTCATCATACTCACATCCATCCTGGTAGCTGAAAAAAGAGCTGTGAACAATGCTTCTTGTACCACTGACCTGGTGGTCATTTTTCTCTGTCCCCACAAGCTCCAAACCCTTCCTCAGCAGAGACAAGGAATGCCAAAGATAAAGGCAGCAAAAGAAGGCACCTGCAGATCCAGGCAGGAGCAGTGGTCACCAGGACACATCTCCACGACCTGAGGGCATGGCTCTGACTAGGGCTGGTGTTAATGTGCACAAGGAAGATGGGATGGGGCACAGAACAGAACTAAGGCCAGAGGGTCACTCTGCCATCTCTCACAGCCACAATCCCTGGCCAGGTGGCTGTGAGGGAGGCTGCTGGAGCTGCAAGGGATAGCCATGGCCTAGCCCATCACGTGGGGAAGGGATGGGAGCCCTGCAGCACAGACCATCCTCCTGCAGAAGAAAGGAAAGATTTGGATACAAGTGCAAAGCTTGTGCCTCCTGGATCTGATCCCAGGCACTGAGACACAAGACAGAAAGCCAAGAGGGCAGCTGCCCATCCCTACCACGTCATCCTCACAGCAGTCAAGATTTCAAGCTGGTGATAATTCTAACCTAACAAACCCCACACGGCAGGAGCACTATGTCCTGAGCCACATTCTGTGCATGCAGCAGCAGGATCTTTGTGCATGGAGACATCCTTATCCCAGCAATTCCTTCCAGGGTGAGTGTGCACCTGCACCAGCAGAAAGCAGAACAACCATCTGAATTTTCACTGGGACAGGCCTGTCTCTAAGATGGACACATCTAAAGGAGCGGGAGCATGACAAGGAGATGTTTTCCAGACATCCAAACATGCTGCAGCAGCCTCTCTCTTCCCATCTATTAGGCAGGAGATGAAGGAAAAAGTAAAGCACTCAGAAGCCTATTAGGATTTCGACAGAGCGAGGCCGCAATCTACTCAAAGCAACGTCGCTCTTAATTAAGGCTCAGTCATGGTTCTAAAAATAAGCAGAACAGACGAGGCCAATTAGAAAGGAGTCGGACCAGAATGGCGTCAGCTCGGTGTGTCTTTCACTAAATCTCTCTTTTTAGGCTCACAGAGCCCTTCTGGGAAATTCTGGGGCAGGAAGGATCTGGAGTGACCTCTGTCCCTTCACAAGTTTGACTAAAAAAAAGGAAGACTCACTAGAAAGACCTGAAGTCTATGAAATGATATTTCACATCATGGATCTTGACCAATAATGTCTCCTCATCTTCCCACCATACCACAGTGTGGAAGCAGAGATGACAACCATGTATGTGGATCTAGAGACAGATTTTTTCCTGAGAGAAGTGCCCTCAGTCACAGGCTGCAGATGGAAATGCTGGGATCACTCAGAGGTGATGGCAGCTGTGAGCAACAGGCGCTCCTTCGCTGAACTTAGGAACAGTCAAACATTGTAATTAATGATTATTGGTCCTGCAAGTCACACCTCTGTGTTATCACATCTCTCTGGGAACCCCCACGCTGTCTTATCCAAGAAAGAGGCATTTATGCGGTGGCCAGCAAAGGAAACAAAGAGTGCAGGGCTCGAAGCTGTGCACTGGGGCTCCATCTGCCCTTCACCCCAGAGCAGGGCTGACAGGCAATATTTAGATTGAGGACTTTTCCCTACACAAAGAAAGGGTCCCACTGGCATTCCCTGACACTGACCAGACACAGGTTTCAACAGGAACAGAGCTGATGTACACAAACGTCACTCTTCTTGATTACTGGGTTCAAGGACTTTGTCCTACCAGGATCTTCTGACAGCTTTCTATTCTCAAATAGAAATTCTCACAGCATTATCAGGCAACACACTAAGTTTGATTTAAATTGCAAAATGAGGAGTATTTCAGATCCCTGTTTTGAGAAGTGCTTGCCACCAAGATAGTCCATCTGTGCTGCTCCCACAGGGCTGCAGCTTGGACATGGAGAAACCAGGGGAGCCTTCAGCCTGATACTCAGACCATGCATAGGCTACTGAGTTAAAGATTGTGCAACTTTGTTCTTCCTTCTATAATTTTACTCTGTCTCCTTTGCTGGAAATAGAGGAAGAAAGAACAGACACGGAAAAGAAGCAGCTGACTGAATTACAGTGTTTGAGAAGGACCCTATTATTCCCTTTCTTCTCCAGGGATTCACACCATCTCTCCCAGAGCAAGGGCAGAAAATCCTTCCCTGCCTGCAGCTCTGAAGAGCTGCATTGATTTACCCAGACTGATGAACCGGCCCCACGGGCTCAATTCAAATAATTTTTCCTCATTCTTCTCCAGTCAGTAAATTAGTTTAAAGGACAGAAACCCAAGCATAGCTTAGATTCTTTCACAACCCGATATCCAACACACAGCAACTTGCAACAGGAGAGACTTGGAAACAATGGAAGGAATGTGTTGTCCTCGCCTGGTTCAGTGCTCTGGAGGAACTGGGTGGCTGGCAGCAGGAACGCTGCCCCGTGAGGCCGATTATCCCAACGGAACACGGCCAATGCGGCACGGCAGGTAACCAAGGGGATCTGCAGGGCTCTCCTCTGAGCCGCAGGGCTACAGACCACAGGCAACGCTCCTGGAGGTGTGATGAACAGGAGACAAGCAGCAGGGCCTTCAGGAGGATGTGTGGAGTACCTGCCCACATTTTGGGGGGTAACAGGGTGACTCAAATGAGCTGAGGAACTGCATCTGCTGCCTGGGCCAAAGCAAAGGCTGCTGAGTCTGAAACACCTCCCACAGGCACATTCTTACACATTAAAGCAGCTTCCTGTTTGTTACTAAAGCTCCAGCCCAGGTCACACTGAGATGTGCAGACACAGCCTCCAACACTGCTGGAAAAGTCAAGCAAAACACTAGCTCTGCACTCAAAGGCAAATTTATCCAAGTGAAATGATAAACTTTGGATCTTCTGTGAAGATCTGCTACTTAATGGATAGGCAAGAAGGATTCACAGAGGGCATATGGTGAATGACACATTGTTATGGGGAGCTGGTGGATGTAGGGGAGCTCCTCTCCCAAATTCCCTGTGGGTCACATACCTGGGGAAATGCAGAATCCCACTCCTCAGAGATAAACTTCTCAATAAAATCAGCTTGAGGAGGTATTTCAGCCTCTAAAATCTGCTCTTTCAAAGGCCAGGCAGGTCAGCATCCATGACTGCCTACAGTGGCCAGAAGCTCCACTAAGGTCAGGGAGATTGCTCCAGAGGTGCATCCTTGCTGATAAGATCAGAATGTGGAATTCCCTTCTCAGCCGCTCACTCACAGGCACTGGGCCACATTTTGGGCAGCTCTAGGCAATCAGCATCGCTTCTTGACTTCAAGTAAGTCAAGGTCTGGCCCAAATGCAATGCTGCAAATAGAAGCCATGCTTCGACCTCATGGTACAAATCTCAGAAGGCTGAGACACAAAAATCTGTGAGGCCACCCAGATTACATCTGACTGATGTAAGAGGCTCTTTTGATGCCATCAAAAGCTGTGCCTGAGTAAATGCTGTAGGATTTAGTCCTAAACTGTGTGGCCAAAGGAGGGCAGTCAGGCTCAGTCACAATACCAGCCAATCCAGAGCAGTTCAGGAAACCGATTCCTGAAGACATTTGATCGTTCAAAAATGCAGACAGGTACTCAGAAGTCATGAATGCCAAACTCCCACTAAAACTCCCAGATTCTGAAGAAGCCAGGTGCTTTTGGAATGCCAGGCACCTGAAGTTGGGAAGTCAGAGAAAACTTACTTCCTTGGAGATATTTTGGTTCAGCATTTCTGATGACCCTTACCAGCACTGACAAAAGGAGAAATTTCAGCACTCCTTCCCCCTGAGTGCTCCTCACAGCATCCCACCCTGTCCCTGCAGATGTTTCAGGGACACAAACACAATCTCACCTGCTCTTCAGCCGCAGCTTGACTCCTGCTGCCCACGGGGCTTTGCTGGGCTGGAAGTCAGCGCTCACGCAGTCCTGGCCGAGCGGGCCGGGAGACAGCTCTGTGCATCCCTGTGCTGCATGGGTGTCCCTGCCAAAGGAGAGCAAGGACATGTGAACACCACCACGCAAAACCTCAGCCCTTTTAGCACACGCTAAATCATCAGCATTTTAGCAGAGGGCAATGCACAGACCCACAGGGCAAGGAGGGGGCACCAGGCTAGTTTTTAGAACGTGTGAAGTACATGTTGCAGGAAAGCCATCTGCATCCTTGTTGTTCTCTCATCTGGGGACTGCTTGGCTCTGCCAGTGTCCCTCAGGAGTGTTTTGGAGAAGCTGCTCAATCCCACGGCACGAAACTCATCATCCTGCAGCCGCATTTGGGGACACTAAATCCCCAAGTGCGGAGCTCAGGGGCTCCACTGTGGGATCCGCTTTTTCCACCTTAAGAGAGCTCAGGGAATGCTCTGAACACACGAGAGAAAAGCCAAGAGAAAGGGCCACAAATTTCTGCAAAGCCCCCTGCGCCTCTCCGCGGCCCGGGATAAGCTGGAATCGCCTCCCGTGGTGTGCTGAGCCCACATGCCGGCGTGCGGGGCTTTGGATGGCTGAGATGGCTTGGATGCCATTGCGGTGAGAGCCCGGCCGTCTTTGTGGTCGGCCGGCTCCTCCCCCAGCCCCACGTGCCGGCCAGGAATGTTAAGCCTCGCATTGCGGATGAGATACAGCAGGGAAGCGCCGCAGCACTTTCACCTACATGAGGGAAAGCGACTGCTCCGGAACGGCCTCTTTTTTTTGCTCACCCTGCTTATCTTCATCCAATTTTTACCCTAAATGCTGCTTTGGCCGCCTTTTCTTTGCAAGTGCCAAATCCCATCCTGCTTTGTCTCTGCCAGTCCTCTCCTCTGAGATGATGTGGAATCTCTGATCAAACTCAAAAGGTTCCCTTCCCTGCTCGCACTCCAGCCTCACTGTACACCAGGAGCACCATCTCCTTTTCTGCAGCCCTGGAAGTGCCAATATCCTTCAATGTTCTAATTCTCTTTTCTTAGCATGAAAAATTAGCAATTTCCAGAGGAGATTTCATTGCAAGACACTGAAAGGACAGACGGTGAGGATGAGATGAGGATTTAAAGGATTGCGCAGAATTTATCCCTACAATTCTGTGAGCAGAATGCATTCACAGCTTCAGCGTTTGGAGAGCAGAGCCTTGTGCTTCCCTGCTCGTTTCCTGAAGAGCAGAGTTTGGCTCTGGCCAGCCCACAGCACAGCAGCACTCCTGCAGTGGGGAAAGCTGCTCACGCCCTCTCTCTGGCCAGCTGTCCCTGAGGCAGCCAGTGACAATATTAGGGCTGGGAAACTGCCCCTGTGCCAAGGAAAGAATCAGCAGCAGCCTGAGGAACTGATGTAAGACGTAATAAGTGTCTACAGCTCCCCAGAAACCACAGCCTAGTGATCTTCCAGCACTTAGGCTTTTTTCCTTTTTTTAAAAAAAGAAAAAACAGCTTTTGAAGGATGCTAAGAAAGAGACAACACAGGCTCTAAACTGCTTTAAGCAGAAGTTTCTGAGTGAGTCCCCCTTACAGGAGCACCCCGTACTTGCCAGCACGCACAGCTTTGGGGTTTTAGCTCACACATTAATCAGTGTCTCCATGGGCTCCGGAGGTGCTGTTGGGGGGAACAAGGAAATGCAACAGGACTTCTTCCTGAGCCTCTTCAAAAGCTGTAATTGCAGAGCTCAGTGGCGCACGGCAGGCTCAGTAAGACACTGAAAACTAATCAGGCACTTAGAAACAACACCATTAATCAGGCCCAGCGGGAACACCAGAGAGGAGGCTCCTTCCACCTGGGAAGCACACCCACATCGGGGCCAGAGCACAGCCAGGGGGACGGTCCCCATGCAGGGGTGTCCCCTGGGACAGCAGGGAGAAGAGCTGAGGCCAGCCAGGCTGCAGGGCTGGACACCTCCCCAGACAGGACCCCAAGCCCAGCACCTGTCCTCCCCTGGCAGCTGCGTGTCCCAGCACATTTTCTACAGCATTTCTAAGTAAGGCAGCTCAGTCTAACAACCAGGAGGGTGTTCATTCCTATAAAGACTCTTCTTCCACCATAACATGGAGAGAGCCACTCCTGTGCAAAGGTGTTGAGGGCCTACCTTTCCTCTTGGCTGTGCTCACACCTTCTCCTCAGAGTGGACCTTCTCCCAAAGCTCCAGCTGCCCTGGGACAGCTCTCCAGCTCCCTGTGGCAGCACCCTGCCCAGTGGGATGCTCTTAAAGCCTGGGGCTGCATTTTATTTTGGGATGCTGCAAAGGGCCTCACAATTCCATAGCTAAAAAGCAGCCCTGGCAAGGAGGGGCCTGCAGTTGTTCCTTTTGTTATCGTGCTGTTTCTAAAGCTCTCAAGTGGGAGACAGGAAACCCAGCACACACAGTCTATTTAAAACTCCTTTACCTCCCACCTGAGGCTGGCAGCTGCCTCTGAAATCTTCCCTTTTCAGCAAAGTTAGTGTTTAATTATGAATTGTTATTTATACTTGCTGCTTCCACAGTGCCTTTGGTATTTAATAGCATGCATGTCCATGAGTGCCCTCTGCTCAGCTTTTCCCTCATCTAAAAATACGGCCTGCTTGGACTTTTCCTTGCTGCTTGCTTGACAGTGAAAGAATACAGTGCTAGAGATTAAGGTTTTTTTTCAAGGAAAACCTCCCTCAGAAGTTTCAGTGCCCCGTCCAGAAGAAAGGCAGCACCTCCTGACCCCACATCCATCTCTCCCCACACAGACAGAACGGCCTTTCCACAGCAGGCATCTGTGAACCTCTCCCTACACTCACCACCTTCTTCACAGCTCTTCAAGAACGCATGGGTGGCCTGATTTTATATTAATCAACTCCCCATAAGACTGGTTTTCCAGGGGCTGCCATCCGATGCCTCATGGCCTTCCTGAGCTGCCACAGTCCTTGCAGAACTCAGCTGCTGTTTCAGGGAGATCCTTTGCCTCTGACTCTGAGCTCTTCTGGCCACCTTATCTGCCTCCCGTGCTGACCTCCCGTTACCTGCATGCTTGGAACGTTTCACAGCACTTATCTTAACCTTTTGGGCTCCTGGCTCTTCCTCCTCACTTTATTCAGTCTTCCTTATCCTTATTTACAACCTTTACATTCCAACACAGATAGGTTTTCTAAAGCCAGCCTGGACAGAAAGTGTGGGTGGGTGCCTCTGCCCAGCAGCTCTCCTGGAAATTATCTGAGTCTGCAGAGATCATATTCTTAATTAATTAAACTCCATGTTTGATAACAATAGTTCCCTGAGTAATTGCAGCAGCATAAATCACTGCTCTCACTGAGGAAATGATGCAGTGCAAGCTCAGCTGCCTGGCTGTAACTCCCAGAGAGGAGACAGGGAAGCGGCACAAACCCAGCTTTGTCTGCTCACAGCATTTCTTTTCCAGGCAAACAGCAGTACAGCTCTTCTGGCTGCACTACCATCCTGTGCTCTTGGCTCAGCTGCCTGTAATTCCAGGGATGAGTCTAGGATATGCCATAAACAGCACCTGGAACTATGTCTAGAAATTATTAACTTCTTAAAACAAAATTTCAGAACAGGTATTTTTTAATATTTCCACCTCTTGAAGCCATGACTACTGAGTTTAAACCAACACCTGGTTTGCTGCCACAGTAATAGATGACCCGAGTCCCAGAGGATCCACTCCCCAAATGTTAACAGGTTTAGTAATTTTTAGTATCTTGTTATCTCTAAATCCAGCATTGTTCTAGAAGAGAGAATGGAGGTTAAATCTTCATTTTTAAATAATTTGGGAGTATTTGTAACCACTGACAGAATTAAGAGCTATCCTAGACACATAGGTGCTCACACAATGATGCTTCTGAAACCCAGATTAAAGCAAGGAACTCTTCTTCCAACTTCTGTAGGCATTTCCTGATATTCTTCCCTTTGTCTTAAATCAGAAGCTAAGAGGAACCCCCCCTCCACTACAGAAACAGCCAACAGCACATCACAGACACAGAAATACAGAGAAGCAGCAACAAAGCCTAGCTGGGCTCTGACAGGCAGCAAGGAGCCCGAGGAGTTAACACTGCTGGTTTATCCTCATGGCACCCCACGTTACACAATGTCACAGGCAGCCTGAGATCCCCAGCTCAGCCCAGTGACACAAGGAGAGCTGGGCAGCTTCACCTCTGGCTCTCCTCATCCCGCAGGCAAGCCGGAATTACGTCTCCTTGGGAATGCAAACGGCAAAGAGCAAGCCCTCCTGCCTCCTCCATGCTGTCAGGGAGGGACCACACTCATCCCAGGCACAGAGACCACACTCATCCCAGCACCGACCTTGGCTGTGGCCATGCTGCCTGGCAGATCCTCCCGCTCCGCTGAAGTGAAAAGACTGGACTGCTTACGTATTTCTTATTTTGTTACCTCCCGTGGCTGCTCCAGAAATAGCCCGTAATCCACATCTCTGTCACGCTCCCAGAATCTTCTTTAGCTGTGTGTCAGAGCACTAAGGCCCAGGTGTCTCCTGTTAGCAAGGCCTGCACAGGTTTGTTACTCTGTGCTCACAGGACCCCTGAGCCACACCAAGAGCCAAGACCAGGTGGAAACGTGGACAAAACTTCTAATGAAAAAAGAATTCTAAATTCCACCGAAACCTCTCATACTAACCATCTGTAAAACTTCTGCAAGAAAAAGTCTCAGTCCCTGGGTAAAACCTCTAGCTCATGACTTACAACATACACCTGAGATGGGAAACAGCCAGGTTTAACTGCACAGTTTTAATCAGGTACATGAGGAATTCAGATCTGGTTCATGAATCCAGAGCACAACAGGCTCCACCTGTGTGACTCCTGGAAGCACATTTTCATGCCAAGCAGAGCAAGGCAGTTTGAAATCTCAATAAAGCTCGTTGAGCACATGAATCTTGGGACTGAATTAGGCATTCCTTCCAGAGATCTGCAGCAAGACCCAAGTTCTCAAGTAGAAACAATAATATCCACGTGTAGGATTCAGATGGGTCAGCAAAGCTCAGGGGAAAAAAACAAACCACACAACCCAAATGAATTCACAGTGCTGCTGGCTGCTGCTTCTAAGAAACAGGACTACTTAATGCACATTTTCTGTACACATCCACCCTGATATCTGGTAAGCCAGGATTACTAGAGCTGATCTTTGTGCCACAAGCCAATCTCCAAAAGGCAAAAGAAGAATTGTCCCAAGAACAGTGCAGAGGGGCTTGTGCTTTTCTACCTGCACAGGCCATTGCTTGGAGGCAAATTAAAGAAACCACAGGATGGTAGATTTTAGATGGATACATCCCCCCTTCAGGCACCCATCACTTTCAGCCTAATGGCTCCTACGTGGAGATTCCGAGCACGCAGAATTTCAGGGCAAAGCAACAGAGGCTGAGAAGTCACCTGGAATTAATCCAGACTCACAGCTTTCCTCCTCAGAGGGCTCTTCACTCAGGCAACTCCTACTTAAACAACCTCAATGAGCGCTGACCTTCAGGTCCACCGAGAAAGAATCGGGAGAATGGAGACCACGGTTTTGCTGTGCAGCACTGTCTAGTCCTACTTGTCCAGCATTTCTCTGGCCTCCCCTTTCCTCTGGGACTGGATGGGTTTTAGCTGACCTGCCCCCAATCCCAAACCTGGCCGTGCTGTGTTTGCACAGCCCCACACAAACCAGCTGCTCCGGCGCCGTACCTGTTTGCAAGCAGAGAGCTGAAAGGAGCCCTGGCATTCATTTGGGTTCCTCACTTCACTGGCCAAGGGATCTTTGAGAAAATGAACTCCTTCTTTGTCTGCAAGAGAGCCCTAATCCCCGTTTTGCCCTGGAGGATTACTGGGTACTTAGAAAGGCACTCACATGCACATTTTTGGTTGGTGCCAGCTGCATTTTCGCCCACAATATGCAGCGTTCCCTTTGGTCTTTAGCTTTGACAATCAGCATTCCACTGCACCCAGACCTCGACCCGGAGACTGCCACCCTTTTAAAGCACCCTAAATCCACGCTTTCTGAATTGGGGGCCTCCCCTGCTTTGCATGAGCAGTTGGCCCTCGGAGGCAGCTGGGCACGCAGCCCCGAAGCCCACAGTCCTTTCTTGTGCTGCCCAGCCGGTGTTGGAGCGCACAGCTCTCTGCACAGTCCTGCCAAAACGACCTGGATTCTGGCTGGAAGGAAGAGCCTGCAGGGCTCAGGCATTAGCTTTTATCCCTAGTGAATTCCTGGCTGTTTGTAATAGTGGTTTACAGTTATAATCTATCACAGCTTGCTGTTTGTGCCCCACTACCACCCAGAGAGCCTGCTCCCAAAGTGTGCTCCCTGCAGCTCTAGCACAGATCCTCCCAGGACTGTGGCTTAATTTGGGATGAAGGTGCCTGAGATGAACATGATGCATGGCACTGCTCAGGCAAGCAGGAGGGTCTTTAACCTGTCCCTGTAAAGGTCAGGGCCAACACACACAGGTAAATCAGCATCCTGACAGCTTTTGTGGTGTCCTCACACTGAATCTTGTGGATCTAAAGTCCTTCTGATAAATGATAACATTTAACTTCTCTTACATTACACACACCAAAGCACAAGCTGGCTCCAAAGGACAAATGTAAGCAAAACAAAAAATGCAACTGCAGCTCCTAAAAAGAAAAGCATCACAACAAGAAGGAAGGAAAAGTCATACTCATGTAACATAAGGATTAGTTTGCATTTTAGGGTCTGGGAATTAAAATTATTCCACAGGAAAAGCCCACAAGCCCTCCATGCTGAAACAACAGTTACATTCACAGCAAGAGATGCAATCATCAGAAGGTATTTCCCCACAGTTACTCTTTTTACACTCACCCTTCAGAACAGTGATGTTTTCCAGCTACAAAAGGGCCATCCTAGGGGTGGCTGAACGTCAGGCAAGGGGTGTCCCACCCGGGACCTGGCCATAGGGTGCAGCCCTGAGACCTGAAAGGCAAGCCCAGCCTTCACTGGGAAACTTCTCTGCCAGCAGCCTGGAGCTGGGACCAGGCTGCATCTGCTGGTGCAGCTCCCAACATGTTCCATACAAACCAAACTAGGTCAGTTCAGACCAACAATTTAAATGGTTTAAAGCTAAAGATTAAGGGAGTGCTTACAGGAACTGTTCCAGTGGCAGATGGATGAGGTCTCTGGCACTATGAGCAAGTGGGGCATTAATCTCTTCCGCCAGCACAGCTGGATCTCTCCTCCTCGCCTGCACTGGTGACACCTTGCACTTTAAGGAACACACCCTGAAATTTTAGCCCAGCAGCTCTCCTATGGAAATATGGATGGTACCGAAGTGCTGCAACAGTGGCTCAGCTGCTTTTTGGAAACTAGGCTCAGTGATTTGTGCTAATGGAGTGACAATGCCGGGGCAGAAGGAAGCCTCATTCTCATTTATCACAGGCACAGTGGACACTTAACACCAAAAACTCAGGTCTACAGCAGCTGAGCTGTTCCTCAGCTCTCTCTAACCTGATTGTCTGCAGTGCTTCCTGGTATTCCAGATTTTAATTGCAGTTACTTGACGGGTGGAGTGTACAGGTCTAAATCACCTTCAAAAGTGTAGCAATGCCTAATCCCCAGAACATGAGCTACTCCTTATGAGCTGCTTCTCCATCCCACACGCCAACCTCTTCCTGGACAAATTCCTGAACACCTAACTCAACACAGCATTCCATTTACTTCCTGGGGATTTCAGCAGGAGATTTGCCTGAGTAAGCAGTGATGACAGATTGAGTAAAGAGACAAAGACTTGGCCAGCTCAGCGAGAGAGCCCAAGGCAGTGACAGAAATGCTGGCTGCTAAGCTAATAAATATCTGTTTGCCACTCCAAATATTTTCAGCATCTGCCAATCTGGCAGAGAGGAGCGTGGAAAAGGATGAAGGTTGCAATCATGTCAAGGAACATGAGATGAGGGAGGCCCCTCTCGCCTGGTCCTGCGCCTCAGTGCATCCCCACTGTTCTCACACAAACCCCCCAAAGGGGCACTTGGCCCTCCTGACTCCACTCCCCCCCAGCAGAGAGCCATTTTGGCAGCATCAGGAGTCACCTGCCATCCTTCTGCTGAGGAGATACCACGAGCATCCTTCCTGTACACAGCCCCGGGTGTAGGATCTTCCTCCATGTGCCCTGCCAGCAGGGAAACTCTTCCCCATCACCCTGCTGGTTTTGGTCTGATGATCCTGAGTCTAGACCCAAATCATTCCTTGGGCTTGAAGCAACATCTGAGGCTGGGTATTGGGATGTTCTCTGCAAGCACTGCAGATCTGGATTAGCTCCTGCAGAGGTTGTGAAAATCTCACCTGGCCGAGGTTGTGGCTTCCCCAGTGATGCTGCCCTGCAGTAGCACTGAGGTGAAGCACTCCCAGGAAGAGCTGAGAGAAATTTCACTACAGCTTAGCATATGGCTTTGAGTTCCAGGGAAAAGTCTCAGATCCTCCTGGGTTTCCAGGAACATGAAGGTACTGCTGTGTAGATGCAAAACCCAGAAAACCCCACTTAGCCTAAATGCCTATCAACTTTTAACGGGACTTTCCTTGCTTCAGACCCATCTTAAAAATGCACCCCAAACACTGCAGCAGCATGAGCTGCGTTTCCTTGGAGTATCTTCCCCCGAGCTCACTGAGGAAGCACAGCGGAGAGGAGCACTCACAGCACTGCCAAGTGCCAGTCTGACCTGAGGCCTTCACAGCAGTTATAGGTTAATAAGATATCAAAAACTCTTCTTCCCCAGTGGGAACAGCAGCACCCTCTCAAAGGAAGCCACACCTTCGCTAGGGACATGCAGTGATTCAGAGTCACAGCCTGGAAATCTCTGCATTACAACAAGAAAAAAGGGGAGCAACACATATCCCCACTCCAGCCTCTCCTCGTACACAGCACACGCTGTGACCATCGTCATTACCAACACCCTGCCCAAAATGGAACCTTGGCAGAGCCGGTCCCAAACACAAATTCAAGTCACAAGTGCCAAACTGGTGGGGAGAGAAAGCAGCAAACCCAAAGCCTATCAAGCAGCCATCAGTGTCAATATTTACTCCTCACAAATCAGGGACAAGTGGCCTAATAAACAGTGTCAGGCTGAGCCTGGTGAGATGGAAGAGGAAGGGAAGAGACAGACTTGGGAAAGGACACGACATTAATCTGTAAACCCTTGACACAAACAAGGTAGTAAACTCGGTAGCCACTTAGAAAGTAAGCTCCTTTTTTGCTTCAACAGTGATAGCCCTCAGTTTCCAGCCTGGAGGTTTGGCATCCTTCACAGCAGAGCCATTGGGCCCCATAAAACCTTCCCCTTTCAATCCACCTCTCAACACACACCTCTCTCTGGCCTGGCTGAACCACTCCCTCCCCAGCACAGAGTACATCCATCCAAGGTCTGGCCTGCAGGGAATTAAGCACTCTAGCCAGGGGTGAGTGGGCTCCTAGGCAAACAATGTCTGCACAGGAAGACAAACAAATCAAACCATGATTTCACAAGGCAAACTCCTTGGCTGCAAGAGTCACTTCAAATATCCCAGCTTCTCCTTCTCCCTTCCAATCATTTCTGCCCCTGGGGGGTGGTATAGGCCATTTACTTCTCCCTAGCCTGGATGGGAAAACACAGCATTGGACAAACAGGCTCCAGGCTTGGTATTTCCATCAGGGCTGTAGCTGAGTTTCCAGAGCTGTGCCTCACTATAGCACATATTTGCTCCATTGACCCGAGGAAATTTAAGCTGCCATAGCAGGACGAGGGTGCAGCCATGGTGCACGGGGCCCTGTCCCCACCATAACTGTACTGGCCACCAGTTATCATCACGTCCTTGGCTTAAATTAGGCTGAAATGGAGTCTGTCTCCAGCCTGGAGCCCGTTTGTAAGTGCAAAGGAATCTGGGCCCTCTGCAGCACACAGATGGGATCAGGTCTCTGCTGGAGAGCACTTGGCCTGGCTATTTTTATTGTCTCCCTGAATACTTTTCTTCAACACCGTTTTGAGTTGCTGAAAGAATAGTAAAGATGAGATTTTTTTTTCTTAATAACAGACACACTGATAATCCATAGGAACCACGTCCTTTTAACTTTTGGATGTTTCTCAAGCCTCTGCCCTTGTTGCCAGGATGCTGAAGGCACAACATGATGAAATCTAATCAGGGTGAAGTGGGCTGGTTTCATTTCCATCAAATTCCTCTTTCAAAGGCATAAATTTACCCTTCTGATCCCAGCCTCTAGAACTGAGCCAATACAGCAGTTACAGCTACATCAAAAACCCACCCAGGCCCCCTCCCTCACGAACAACTGATGACTGAAATTCCTCATGCTTCTTGAAACCCAAGGACATTGCCACGAATTCGAGCCCTGGTGCAACTCCAGTGTAAAGGATTAGGGAAGTGGCTCTCATCTGAGCAGAGGCAAGCCTGCAGCAATGCAGCACATCAACATTTCACTCTGGTTTAACTTGGGAACAGCCTCCTAAAGCACGGTTTCAAACACCCAGCTTTTCTTTCCCACTGACTGGAGCACTCTGAGTAGCGTGCAGCCTGAGATACTGAGCAGTGTGGCTGCAGCCTGATCCTGCTGACCATGAGCCATTCTCTACTCCACACCCATTAATGTCCAGCAGCTTGCCAGCGCCAGCCACAGTGACTCTGGGCCTGAACAAATGTTAGCCGAGTGGGAATCACACAGGGCATTATAAAACACCCTGTTTGATGTCATATCCTCCTGGGTTATTTACTTTCACTGCTGCTGGGGTGAAGAAGCCCAGGGATGGGATGGACCAGCCCCCACCGTGCCAGATGCTCTGCAAACACCAAGTGAAGGATGGTTGCTCACCCAGGGGGCTGACCATTAAAGCAGGGTCCAGCCTAACTAAACAAATGCAGGAAGGATGTTTTCCCCATCACTGCTCTTCCCTCTGCAGCCTTCCCAAGTCCATCTGCTCACCGATGCCAGCTGCATCCTCCTGCTAGAGCCCAGCTTTTCTCCCACTGCTGCCAAGAGCTGGACACTCTACAGAGGGAGAAGGGCTCTACATCGCCCTGCTTTTATTCTCATAAAAAATCTGCTCAGGCCTGCTGAACACAGGGACATTTGTGGAGGCCTCTGGCTGCTGCAGGACCACAGCTTGCCTGTCTCCCAGAGGCAGAGCTCCCACGTGCCACGGCAGCAGCCCTCTCTGCAGAGCAATGCCAAGTAGGCTGCAGCTTGTCTTTTATGTCCTTATTGCCTTTTGAGCAATGTTTTATAGTTAAACTTCTGGCCTGCTGACCTCTGCAAGATAAGCCTCTGTGATTATTAAATGAACTTTCCCTTAAAATTTACAGTAATCCTGATTTCAGTCGAACTGAACTTCCCTCTTCGATTAAAGAGCCAGAGGTGCCAAGCACCATTTAATGTGGGCCAACAAGCTCTCAATCCTCTAAATCCCCACATAATGGACATGCAGAGCACCCCTCCCTCTCCCACTTGTAGGCTGGCCTGGACTTCACCTCTCTCAGTCAAAGGAGTTTTAGGGCATTGATTTTTCCTTACTGTTGTTTCTGCTGGTGTGGAGAAAAATCTGGAGAAGCACCTTGCAGGAGCAGAGTCAGGCCCCATGGCTGAGCAAACACAGCCAGCTGCTGAGCTTCACCCCTCTGCTGACTGGGCTAAAGATGCCTCAGGCTGGGATGAGAAACGAACGTGTTTCAATGAGTGCTGCTGGTGGCAGCTAAAGCCAACTAAATTTAAGGCTGGGTTTTTGGGCAGAACAACATACAGAGATCAGAATTTAAAGAGCATTTTAGCAGGGAATGAGAAAAGCAGACCTTTGGACCTTGTGGGCAGAAGAAGTAGGGGAGAAAGTTGGAGTGAAGGCAAAGGAGTTCTGTAGGTCACATTTCTCCCAATTTACAAAGAAAAATGCTGGCTAATAGTGTTACATTTGAATATAATTCTCTTCTTATCCATTTTAAGGAGCCTGTGGGTCATTCCAACCGGGCGATAAAAGTTCTCAGCTTCTGTCTCGGTATCTCGTTGCAAGGTGCCTGCCAGCAGAACTCCCTGCAGGAACACTACCCTGCTTACTAAAACATGTGCCACGGTGAGAGCGCACACGAACCCTCCCGCTGCTCTGATGGCCGGCAATTCCCTCCAGGGATAGAGCAGTACAGGGACCCTGAAGCCCCGCAGCTCTTGCCCAGCTGCAGCCCGACAGAGGATGCTGCAGCTTCGGACGTGTCCGGGCAATCACAGCACAACCACGGCGTTTAACAGCACCTGGAGAACCTCTCCGAGTAATGAGTTTCACATACGGACAGCGGGGAGTGCGGCACGGCGGAGTCTCGTCCTACACCCCTTCCCTCCCCGGCTGCTTCTTCCCAGCATCCAGAGACGCCGAAAACACCGAAGAAGAAAACAGCAGCTGGAAAGCGAAGGGGCGGCCGCCCTTCTCCGGGACACTCCGCCGGAGCCCGCCGGGCTGCGGGGCCGCCGCCTTTTGTTATCCTGGAGCAGGAGCGCGCCCGCCCCGCACCCAGGCAGCCCCATCGCGCCGGGTCTCGTCCCCCGCGCCGCCTCCAGCACCGCACTGCCCGCGCATCCCTGCTGCCGGCCATCATTCCCCACTGCCCGCGCATCCCTGCTGCCGGACATCATTCCCGGTTCCCGCAGAGCCCCGCAGCCGGCGCGCTCCTCCCGCAGCGCCCGCACTCACCGTGCCCCGGGGCGCTCACGGCTCCGCGCTCGCAGTCGCGCCGGGCGAGGGCGCCGGAGCCCGGTGGTGCCTCCGGCCGCCCCCGGCAGGTGCCGCGGCGGGCAGCCCGCCCCCGGCACCGCCCCGCAGCGGGGCAGCCCCCCCCGGCACGGCCCCGCAGCACGGAGCCCCCGGGCAGCTGTCCCACCCCGCCACAGCCCGGCCGCCGCAGCTCCGTGCCCGCAGCGCAAATTCCGCCGGGCGCACACCGGAGATCCGTTCTTCCCCGGCCCTGCAAAGTCCAGTCGCACCTTCCTACAAAGCACAGGCCGTCTGCTGTCACCTGCTAGGTGCGTTTCATTTAACCAGCAAATGAGCTATGTGAAATTTAATTTTAAAACTGTTGTGTCTCACAAAGGAAGACGGGCAGAGCCAAGATAAATAAATCCTTTCCATTTCTTGTATTGTTGTGAAAAACTAAAGAAAACCCTTCACGCCGCACAATGGTTTGTGTCAAACACAAGAAGGTGTTCGAGTTTCAAGTAAGAATTTGTGCTTCTAATGCCTTGCTTTGGGCTGGCATGAAACAAGCACGGAGCTCTCACAGAGCTAAGCTGGTTTGTGCCTGGGGAATTAAAGTCTTCGTTTTCCCGTTCCCGTGGTGACAGATTGTAGAGGTGAAATGAAATCCATTTCTGCTTTCCCACCGTGCCCCTTGCCATCCTCCTTCCTGTCCTTTGGATGCCAAACACCTGCCTCTCCCGTGCTGCCCTCCTTTAAGCCTCCTGGTGCTTTCTCTGGTAGCTGCTTTCTCTCAAGAGGGGGCTCTATGTTCACCTCGGTTTTTTGGATTTGCATGTGGATGTGACTACAGCGCCTGCTCCTCTAACAACCCCTGAACTCAAACTCCTCTGAATGCTGCTGGCAGCACCAGAGAGCCATGCAGAACGAAGAGGGCAAGTGGGGGAATGTGAAGGGAAGAAAACACCTTTTGAACCCTAAGAGGAGATGCTGCAAAAATTGCTCTTCACAATGTGAGTATCTGGCCTATAATGGATCTTTTATCCAGCAATATCCAAATATAACTTAAAAAAATCCCTGTTTTATATAGAAAGAGACTGGTGTTTTATAGAGTGAGGGAAAGAGATGGGACCTTAATCTGAGCAGAAAAGAATCCCACTCCAAACAGGCTCTTCACTAGAGGCACTGAAGCCATTTGTTCATCCACTGTTAAGCTATCATAACATGCTAGATAGATAATTTTGCTTCTGTTTACATGTAACTTTATTCTGACTTAGTTTAAAATGGTTCCTGTTGGTCTCATTTGAACTAAAATCTGTATCAGATTTTATGCTCAGCAAGTGCTACTTTTCATGTTGATGTCTCTCTCCCTACCTGCACACTCATCAGCAGCAGCCTGAAATGTTTAATACTTTGTCAGCTGCAGAAATCACAGTGATAAACCAGTTTGGGAGATGCAGAAAAAACACCTGAGGTGAGGTTACAAAGGCAGTGAGCATTACTGCTGAGTCCTGATGATGGAACCCATCATGAGGTGGCACCTCTCAGCAGATTAAGAGCCATTTCCTGCTTTTTTTTTCACTTGTGCTTCCTAGGGAGAATATCTGGTGTGTATAAAACCTGGGGTGCTGTCACACAGCTGTCCTTGAGCTCTCTCAGCTGGATCTCCACCGGGGACAACAACAGACCCCTCCCGTACGGGCCTAAGGGGATGCGTCATCAGGATGGGTTAATAATTCCCACAGCTCTACATCACTGTCTTGTGACACAGAAGGGAAGGTTTGGGAAGCAGGATTAAACAGCCTGGTAATAAGGATGACTCAGGTGCTGCTGCCTTCCTGTCCCCTTTCACGGCAGAGACCCTTTCTGATCCCAGCTGAGCACAGCCATCACCCAGCCCACCAGCCAGAGCGACCCTGCTGCCAGCAGAGCTCCGTCACCCACTGGAGGCATGGCTTTTGCCATCACCTGTCCCAAAGGCATGGTTTCTCCCCTCTCTGACTGGAAAGCTACGTGAACACTGAACATTCCCACAGCAGCACGTGCAGTGTACGTCACCTGCTCAGGATCATTCCACTAGGACCCAGAAGGACCCACGATAATTTGCTCCGTGAAATGACTCCAGATGGTTTTATTGATATTTTAAACACTCTAAGTGTACTTTGCATCTTGGCCAGCTATTTGGCAAGATACAGAGTGGCAAATAGGGTCACAGACGTTAGCAGGCAATGAAACAAAGTCCGGCTTTGGGATGTGATCACAAGAACCCATGAACGCTTGTCCTTCTGTGATAAAAACAACAACAACAACATAACCAGCAGTAGCACAAACCTGAGGCTCCCCATAACCTTGGACTATTTACTGAAGCATGATAGCACTTAGGATAGCACAGCGACTCGCCCTGAGGCAGAGGACAGGCAGCTAATCCAAGAGGGAATTTACTGGGAGGGATCACAACAAGCACACCGTACTGACCAAACGAAACCTTCCTTCCGCACAGCTTCCATCCCTGCTGCCCTGGAGCAGCCGGCACAGCTGCAGGGAGCTCTGTCTCAGAGGGGCTCAGTGTCCTGGCTGGAATGCCTCACTGGCCCTGCACAGATAACCATCTCAGTCACACCTTGGCCTTTGTGCAATTCCCTCCTGTTCCCGCTGCAGTGGAAAACTGTTTGTTCCCTGTTCAGGTGGAGCAGCCCCAGATGGCAGGTCCTGTATGGGACAGCACAGCTCAGCTCCCACTGAACTACCTCCAGAACTTTTTCCAGCAGGACCAGCCTACGTGCCCTTCAGGGCTGACTCTGGAAGGAAAAGCCCTTCTGTACAAAACATTAAAGAGTGTCTGTAACTAAGCAGGATTTCTCCACAGGGTGACTCTTGTGACACCAGTATCAAGTATATCCTGCAAGGGGTAAGAGTGAGGGGGAGGGCTCAGAGGGCTTTTTTAAAAAAAAATTTTTGCAGGATTTTGGTTTCTTACTTGGTTTGCTTCCAATGGCAGTTTGATGCCATTTCAGCTCAAGAACAGAGATCATATAATCTCCCTCAACAGTCAAGGGTCTTTTGAAGTTTTCCTCTGTCCTGCTGGTGCTCTCACTGCTTTGAGAACTTGGACTTAGAGAAAACCTGAAGAAATCAGAGCTGGACCCTGCAGTGCCCAGACGGATTCCCAACCTGTGTCCCCAGTTGCAGCAAGCTGCATTGGAAGCAGAGTGAATTATGGCAGAGACAGATAGGGGTTGATATCTGGAAGGTGCAGTGAAGCCCTTGCCCATCTCCCTGCCCTTTCCCACCTGGATCAAAAACATGCAGGCAGTTTCACTTCAGCTCCCACGTCACAGCAAACAGGCAGCGTACACACTGCTGCCATCAGCTCCAGAGCCTGCCAGCTGGGCTGGAACAGGGGCTGAGAGGCTAAAAACTCTGTGTACACACCACTGTACACTGCCTTTGTTTGGGCATTGCCTTTGTTTGCCTTTGGGAGGAGATGGAGACGCCCAAGACTATGCACATGCACATCCCATCCTTTCCCAGAGATGACAGGAGTATCTCTGCTGTGGGGGACCAAAGGACTCAGCCAGGAGTCCTTTTCTTTTGTTTTTTCTAGTCACCACAAAAACCCCGTCAGTGTTCCTGTTCTCCACCTGCCTGGCTCCCTGGCAGCTGGATGCCCTCTGTGCTCCCCCTCATCCCACACTTCCCTGTTTTCCCAGCTTCTTGTTTCTGGCAACATGAGCTGCTGGACACAGGGCTGGGATACGGCTGCTCTTACCAACAGGATGAAAAGACGTTAAAGAGCCCCAAAGGAACCTGTCCTGTGGCTGTTCCTTGTACCCTGGCTAGGGCCCATGCTGCATTTGCTCAGGCAGCTGGTGTGAAATGTGAGGCCTTTGTCACGTCTGCTGGGGGAGGAAGGGAAGGCGTGGGACGGACACAGGAAATTGGGTTTTGAGATAAACCATGGGCTGCATTGGAGAAGGATGATTTCCTTTGAGGAGTGTCTGCAGTGCTGACCTACCCACAGACCATGAAGAGTGAGAACACAGAGGGGCTGGAGGCAGGGCCATCAGTCAGGGGAGAACAGAACTCCCAGGGAGGCTCCGGTTTTGCAAAACGTGCCCAGTCGCCTTTTGGTTTGGAAAACTTGAACCATGAGCTGTTCAGAGCCAGGACTCTTTGAATCCAAGCCTGTAAAGCTGGGAGAAGTTTAGAGAAACTCCCTGGCTTGGCTCATCCCCAAGTCAAATTAACTTCTGGAAGGTGAGGAGGTGTTCAGATAAATATCAAATAGCTCTCTAGTGGGTCAAGGCCATTTTTTCCAGTGAACAAAAAGGATTTTTATTGGATCTCTCTCACAGTGCGTATCTCAGACTGAACTTAAGATAGCTGTGAAAAAAATTCAGAATAAGGAAGTCTAAATCCTGCAGCAATGAATAAAACCCATTATTAAATTTCCTCATAAAGACTTCACCCACATAAACACAATGAAAAACCAGTTTAAGATTGAACTGAGTCTGGATGCAAGAGGTTTCAATGGAAGTTCACTGTTATGAGAAAATTCTAAAGGAAATTTGAAAAGAAATCACACTTTCCCATGTGCTGACTCAGGGAAGTTAATTCCTAATGTTTTTATCCAACTATCCAGTCCTCTGCACTGAAACTTTCTAGACTATGCCCCTAAGTTTGCCCTTGGTTCTTGGTACTGCAGTCACTGTGAGCACTCTCACCCTGTGTGTAGAGATATCCCTAAGAAATACATCATGATGAGGGCATAAAGAGGAAATAGTAGAAGGCTTCTTAAACATTCCAAGGAGAGGAAAAGTGCAGAAAAGAGATGTGAATCCACTTTTCCTCCAACATCCCAGAGTGGTGAAAGGAAGGCAGAGAGAACGGCACTTTTCTCTGGCTGTGAAAAGAAACCCTCTTTCCTCCTGAGATACTGACAAAAAGATTTAGGGAAGAGGGGAAAAGGACATTTGTACAGCGAAATAAAAAGGGAGAAGGCTTTGAAGACCTAATTAACAGACTGTCCCAAGTCACTTCAGTTCAGCTGCATCACAAAAGTCTGACAGAGATCCATGGGACCACAACAACCTGCCCAAGAGAATAAGACACTGTAAACAAAACCCGTCACTCCAAAAACCCACCCTGCTCCAAATCCAGGGGGCTGGGAAGGGGAGGAGGCTGCAGCTGAGGGCTTGTTTTCCTGCTCACTAATAAATTTACTTTACAGAACCTTTTGTGAGTCCTTTTTAAGGTTGTTTGTCGATTAAAGCGGCAGACAACAAACTTAGCCTTAATTTATGCTTCTTTAAACATTTCAAGCTTGGGGGGGTGCTTTTTATAGGAGTTAATGAGGCAGAATAGGTTCTTTAAGGGGAAGATATTTTCTCACCAAATTAAAAGCTGTATTGAAAATAAAATAATGAGATGAAGGTGGCTTTTCTTTCAGAAGTAAATAAATCTTGGAGTAGGAAACTTCTCACGCACTTGGAACTGTCCTTATCGGAGAGATCTGAGAACAGCAAGTTCACAAGATGTTCCCACTCTCAATTTTTTTTAATTTATTTTGCCTTCTTCCTTTCATGTAAACAGTAATAAAGCATTACTTGCTCTCCACGTGCAAACAGTTCCAGCACGTGAGAGCAAGGAAACACTGGGAGCAGTTATTTGCCACAGCAGAGCCGTGAGAGCCCAAGGCAGGGACACAGCCCTACCATAACCCAGGCAGGGCAGAGAAATGGGCCACACTGTGCCACCTCAGACACCTGGGAAAGTCTTAGAGTAGCTCCCACCAAAATCCCAGGTCAGGCTGAGTTTTCCAAATTAAATCTTGCCTCAAATCTACTGCATTTTGGCAGTGTGGTGTAGCAGCACAAGGAACATCAAGCACCAGGGTGGGCAGTGCTGGAAGCCACTGTGACACCAGTAATCAGCACCGGATGTCATTAACTGGGGACAAACAGGCACAACGAGGTCCCCATGTGATAGGAGAGCATCAGCCTGGCTCCTCTCAGAAAGGGGAAGAAAGCCTCCCTTTCATGGCAGCTCCAGGCACACTGGAGGAGATAACCCTGTTTGTCTTCGCCGGAAAGGCAGCCCGAACGCCGGCCTGGCAGGGACAAACTGGTCCGTGCAGTCCCTGCACACGCAGCTGCACTGGGGGCGATTCTGGTTTTCACTGAAGTGTCAGTGTTTTCTCTGCAAAGAAGCCATCTCTTTGGCTTATTCTTAACCAAAAGGAAGTGGGATGTTTGTGGTGCTGTGCTGAATTATCCCTGCTGTATGGGTAAGAACAGGGCTGAGCCTGCTCTGGAGTGCAAATACAGTGTTTTCCCTTCCATCTTTGGAAATGTGAGACAAGGCAGCCGTGAGCAGTCTGTACTTCTCCCAGGATGCTGGGAGCTTTGCAGGAAGGCTCTGCTCACCCTCCTGCTGCTGGCAGGCTCACCAGGGGTAGGGAAACCCAGTGCACCTGTGGGAAGCTGCAGCAAAGCCGCTGCCTTAGGCAATCGAGCAACAGTTCACCTCAAATTTCAAAGCAGTTGTAAGACTCAGCACCATGAGGAGGGTATGAATGGGGCTGTTTTCATATCTGCCATGCAAATGTCTGTTAGCACAGCAATGTTATCCCTTGTTATCCGCAAACAGCGGGATTTTATCCGCCGGCCTCCCTCTCTGATCGTGGAAAATGTATACACAGGATAGTCAAAGGAACCTGAGCCGCCAGGCAGCCACTCCCCGTGAAACCACATACTGCAGCAATGAGAAAAGGAGCTCAACACGCACCAAAAACTCAACACCCAGGAGAATTCCAGCCTTTGGTAACGGCTTGGGAAGATCGGCCCCTGCAAACCCAAACGCTGTGTGGAGCTAACCTGCAAAGCAGCTGTGAGAGAGAGACAGAGATCAGGAGAGATGACTAAGAGAAATAAAAAAGAGAAGTGATGTGCTTTTCTCTCAGTCCAGGAAAGCACAGCAACAGCGCCCTGGCACTAGGTGCAGACATGCAGCCATGGAGAGGCACGGAAGCACTTCACAGGGAGGAGGGAAAGCAAGGAAGGCATCAACAGCTCTCCACAGAGGAGTCCCCAGAGGCAGGCAAGGAGAAGAGAGGGTCTCCAAACAGAGACTTCTGGCTGGACTGAGTATCTGAAATATCAAGAAGAAACATTATCAAGCTGTGAGCCAGCCAAAGGCAAGCAGTGGGATATGAAGATAAAGCAGAGAGACTCTAAGGACTAAAATAACATTACTGGATGAAAGCATTTCCAGCCTGTTGGAGTCTGGAGGAACAGGAGGCAAAGCTTCTTCATGAACTCCTCTGCTCTGTAGTGCACATATCCACAAAGGGCAGCCTGAAATTCCCCAGTACACTGAGCAGCAGCTGGGAATGTTTCATGTGCTCTCCCACTGGAAATGAAAATCTAAATAAAGGGAAAATCCCTCTTAGTGCAGTGGACATGATGCCTGCTCCAGAGAGGATGAATGGAATGGAAAACCTTTGCTGAGCACCTGTAGCTCTTCTCAGTTATGCCTGCTCTGCACAGCACTTACAATTTCATTGCTAATTAAGAGCCATGAACCAGACTCCGAATCAGACAGTGTCAATCAGCACAACTCCCTTTTTCTTCTATCTCTGGTGGTGCTGCAAGGGAAAATCCCTGTGCTGCCTGTGCAAGCCCCAGGCGTCCCAGTCACTGCACCTGGCTGTGATACAACACCCAAGAGCTCTGCTGGGCTGTGGAGCAACAAAATTGGGCCCATGGGCTCAGAGGTCAGCCCTCCTTCTCCCAGGGACTCCCTGCCAGGTCAAGGCGTTGGACCTTGGAATGGGATTGTAACTACAGCTGGTCAAAAATTTACTGCAGGCACTGGTTCTGTTCAATGAAATACCTGCAGGAAATGTCTACTGATTCACTCACATGGTTAAAAATAAACTGAAGTGTTTTCAGGTTTTTTGGAATGGAATGAGAATGCTCCAGATCAGCCTCTCACATGAATGATTTGTTTTGTTTCCTTTTGTTTTGGTTTTTCTCATCACTGAATCCTCTATTTCAGACTTTAGGTCTTTCATTCACTGTTTTTTTTTTTTTAAAACCCTCTGGCTGTCAGTTCCTCCTCCACAACCTCTATTAATTTTCTTCTTTTTCTTAGCCCACTTGTCTTTAAGAAAGGATGCAGTTTTAAAATAGAACAGGCTTTTATTGTAGCAATTTACATGTTAGACATTGTAATGAGTGAATAACCTGAAGCAAATTTGCTCTAACTTTTCCCTACCTGTGTTAGTTCTGCAGTGCTAACAATTATTCAGAGAATTCAGCATTTTATGATCTCTCAGACACACTGTGGTCCAGCCCTCCACCTTGAGTAAATACATGGTGTGTGTAAAGGACTTTGGATTCACCTAATAAGCCAATGGATGTCACTGTTGCTCTACACAAACCAAAATGGGAAAGCAAAGAAAGATGATTAAACCAAAATAAAGTTACAGGAGAGAGTTCTGTGACCTGATCTCTTCTGGTTACACCGGGCAATGCCTTCAGGGGCTTCTTAAGTGCATGTCCAAGGTGTCCCACTGTAATACAGAGATAAGGACAGGCTAACAGCTGGCTGTAAAAAAGGAAGGCTTCAGGAAGGTTCCTGCTGTTTAACCCCTTCAGCTGCAGCCTCCCCTGAAAGCTCAGCAGCAAGAGGCATTAGTTGATGAGTGTCCTGGGAAGGACCCACCCTTGAGCCGCAGGATGCTCCAGGCTGGGACAAAGTAGGTCACCAAGAGGCTCCTCAGCCACAGAGCTGCAGCTGCCGCATTTCTAGGTCAGTGCTCACTGCTGCTTTAATGGGCTGATAAAGGTTTAAGAAACAAGTGGAGGTTTTGGTTGCACCCTGTGTGCCAGGCAGCAGCTCAGCATCTGATGAGAGCTGCTGCCACTCGAGAATCGCTGTTGCAGTGAAGGGTGGTTTACACTGAATTACTGACACAGCTCAGGGAAACCAGGAGAGAAAGGCAGGGTCACCAGAGCACAGAAAATACAGCCCAAATGTAGAGACAAAAGTTGTAAATGCTGTGAGGGAAAATGAAGAAAAATGCTTCAAAAGTAGGAGGAGAGTGAAGTTTCTGATCCTGGCCTACTTCTGTCAAACTGCCCTCAGTCAGAACTGTCCCTCCTGTACACGGACTGTGCCTCTGTGACAAGAATTTATTTCCTGAAAGGAGGAATATTATTTGATCAATTGGGAAAAAAATACTTGAAGTTGGTCTAAATTTAATATATTTGGATCTAAAATACACTTGGGATAAGTGTAGTTATTCTCAAGTGTTGGTAAGAAGAAGAATAATTCCATTTCTTGCACATACTGTTTAACAAGTAGGTACTATGCCAACTAATAAAGCCAGAAAAGGAACCTCAAACACCAATCACTTAGCACTGGGAGCTGCACAGAACCACAGCACTCCCACCAAGCCAGGAACTCGGTCTGAGACATTGCCCAGATGCCAATGAAAGAAATTCATTTGTTATCCTGTGAGATCCCTTAGGAAGATCTCCGAGCCCCGTCTCAGAACAGGCTGAGCTCGTTCAAGTCTCTCCCAAGGCCCAGAAGCCTGTGAGTTGCCTAATTGCAGCACCCAGGAAGGAGCCTGTGGTAAAGCCTGTGTCAGGCACAGCTGTAGTTACTGTTTGTGCCTGCTCCAAGGACATGGGCTGTTCCACACAACCACGACTCTGTCTGCTCTGCCCTGTCATTAGTCCTCAAAGAGACACCTCGCCAACGCCTTCCTGCGATGACAGCTGCACCCACCACATGTGTAAAGGCAAACTTACACTCACCTGGATTTTTTTAACTCTCAAAACCTGCAGACTGAATGTTTAGGTGCCTGAATTCCCTTTTACAGTTAGATAAAGTTTTGCTTGTCCTGTAGGAATGAAGTCACTATCTGCAAGTCAACTGGTCTCAGAAACCTTGCTGCCTGCTTACCTGCAGTCCCATCCACGTTTTCCAGAAGCTTTGCAATGGCACTTTTGGAACTGGCCATTTCCCAGCCTCGTGGTGAGACAGCTGTGGCAGAGGGAAAAGCCCAGGCAGCCACTCCACACCATAACTCTGATGCTGTGATATCGTGATGTTGTTCACCCTGTGCTGACGTCAATGAAACCCTTGTTAGCTTCCATCACTAAAAGAAATTCTGCTTTATTTACATTGGAAGAGGCCAAGCCAAGGAATTTGCACTTAATGCTTATCGAGTGAACAGCAAGAGAGAAACACTTGACTCTCCAAGTGACAAAGAATGACATAACCTAGAGCTGGGTAAGACAGGTAACTACTAAAATCTTAGACATCTAAATAAAAATGCCTCCATATAAGTATGTCTGAACTACAGCTCACGATAATTTCCTTGGGATTGTCAGGGATAGTAAGCGCTTTTGAAAAGCCAAGCCAGGTATATCTTAATTCTCAGGTATTTGGTCTGCAAGGAAAGTAATCACTTGAACAGTGAGGCTTTCAGGCATTGCACAGTAATTCAAGACTACGTGACAACAGAGCTCTAAGAGGCATCATTTAATGGCTGAAAACAAGCCCGTGCCCTCAATCTGCTCTAAAGGAGAGAGGCCACCCTGCCAAACCCCAGAGCAATTTGCACTAAGTACGGTGCCACTGGCAGGCATGGTGCCCTGGCAGAAAAGGAAGGTGTCCTGTAATTTCATAAAGTCAAGATTAAATTATAAAATACTCTGTTGCTATAAAACAAGGATGCTCCACGCCTGCTATCATTAGACCCTAAATCCTGTTGGGTGAAAATCCTCAGTGCCACCACAGTTAATTATGCACCCATGCAAAGGCAAAGAAGCTGTTTTCTAGAATTGGATCAAAAGGATTGTAAACTCAGTGTTAGGTCTGAGTAACAGATCTCTCTGCAGTCTTTTGTACCTCACCTAACTCGTGGATGTCACCCCCAGCCCTGGACAAACACAGCAGCAGAAAAGGAGCAAATACCATGCACTTGGTAGGGAGGGTGGCCAAGCACACAAACTGAGCAAAGGCAGGACTTGTCTCAGTGACACGGTGCCGCCTGTGGTTAACCTCCCAGGTGATGGGACACTGTTCTGACCAGCCTGTCACCATCTAAACATCAGAAAGACAGATTCTCACAATATGGAGCCCACTGAGAGCAAAGCAGTCAGCAGAGCAGCCTGCTGTCAGCAGCATGCCCAGGCTGGCACTGCCCCACAGCTAAATGCCACCTCCTGTGCCCAGCTGGTTGTGCCAGCACAACAGATCCAGCCGTGCTCACCATACAGGTCCATGTCTAAAAGAACAAGCAAACGACACGAGCGAGAAGAAGAGGTGACAGCAAAGTGCAGTGTCCCAGCTCACCGATTCTCCAAGCGTGCATCCCTCACCGAAGCAGGCAGTCAGAACAAGCAGCAGTGAACTGCTCCCCACCGTCACCAAAGGGAGCCCAAGCTCTCCTGAGAGGTGAGGAAGACGGGTACGCACCGCTGGGACGCTCCCCAGAAAGCCAGGATGCTCCTCAGGGCGTGCAGGTGGGGCTGCATGGGGAGAGCTGCTGAGCCCCCTCCCAGGTTGCAGCAGCAGCGCTCAGCCCCAGCCGGGCAGGAGAGCAGCGCAAGGGGAGCCAGGCCAGGGGCAGCAAGGGGAGCAGCCAGCCCCGCTCACCCTTTTAACAGGCACGCAGGGTAATGACAGAGCCAGCAGCCAGCCAGCCACGGCTTTGCAGTAATTGCCCTTGCTGCAGGCATCCAGCTGATGAGAGCAGCGCAGCAGAGCCAGGTGACTAAACCGGGGCAGGAACAGCAGAAGGGATGCAGGAGGGAGATGGTGCCTTGGCTTTGAAGCTACAGCAGGACTGCATTTCAGTGATCCTGAGTTGTCCAAGCTCAAGCACACCAGTGCTGCCTCAAAGGCTTGCACAAAGGAGTGATGGCTTAGCCCAGCCTCATCCAACACTTTTTCCAGAGCCTGAATGATCTTAGAACTGTAAAAGCTCCGATTCCAGTGCCACAGTGGAGCCACAGCTCCTTGGGAAATGATAATAAAAAGAAGCCAAGGCAATACCAGTGGTTCTCCCTTCATTCCTGGTTTAGATCAGCTCCCAACACCCATGAAGAGAGCTCAGAAACAAATTTTATTGCCAGTTTCACAACCACACCTAGGGGTGCTCTCAGCCCAGCCCTTACATCAGGACCGTGGCTGGCTAGCAGCCTGATCTCTCCTGGCTCAGACACTGCCTCTTCAGACACTGCCTCTTCAGACACTGCCTCTCCTCCTCCAGCAATGAGAACCTGGCCTGGGAAAGTCCTGTGCCTCCTGGTATGGGGTGATACTGCACGGCTGACTGGGGAACAGCTGCTGTCACACGTATCCCTCTACTCCTCTGCTGCTGCTTCTCCTCTGCCCCAGGGGGAAAGGGATGAAAAAGGAGCAGTAGGATGAAATTAATTAGGAAACACCAGAAGAAATGAGAGAAACCACAAAAAAGCACAGAGAAAGGCAGACAAGAGAATCCTTAGAGAAAAGGTCACCTAACAGAATCACACAGGATAACATTTTTGTGCATATTTGATGCCATCCTATCAGATTAGCCACGAATTGTCTCATAGAGGGTACATGAAAACATTGATTAAAAGGATTTAATACCTTATAGTCTGAAAGACAATGGCTCAGCTAGGTTTATCTTGTACCCATCCATATGAAGTTAAACAAGGACATTTCCGATCCTGGGGAAGCAGGAATTACTTGACCTGTCATATGGATAGTGAAGCTGAAGCACTGCTAAATGTACAGATAAAGATCTTTAAAAAGCAGCTGCTGAAATTCACAGTCTGAGTTTCCAAAGCACAGGGCAGTCTGCAGCCCCCACTGCCTTCAAAGAGTCCATCGATTCACACAGTTTTGGAAAAGCAGGAAAAAAGACAAGCATCCCAACAGCTTGTGAGTCAGGGTTGGGATGGCAAACAGGGTTAAACAAAATGAAAGCACCTGACAGGCTCAGCACCACTGCGCTGGTACAGCGTGTGTTTGCTGAATTTACGGTTGTTTTGCCATCCCCATGCAAGGAGGCTGTGTCTGCTCCCTGTATCAGTAACAGGAGATCAGGGCACCTTCTGCTTCGTTAACCGTGTGCTGAAATGCAGCATGCATTCTTTACAGGGTACACAGGCAGCAGGGCAGTGCTCCCTCTTTGATCTTCAGCCTGTTCCCTCCAGGATCACTTCGGATGTCGAACTCCTCCGCATGTCCCAGAGAACGTGTCATAAAACAGGAGGACCAGAAACAAGCAAAGTACAAATAATCCCACTCCCAAAGCAATATATTCACTGCACATCTCTGATTACAGGCAGCCAGCACGGATCTGTAAGCCTTGTGCTGGAGACAGGAACGTTTTCAATTACACATGGTGCCTAGACTGCCAGGTAGCCAGCTGCTCTCTCAAATTAGCCTGGTATGGCTTTTCCCTCCTCCCCAGATACATCTCTGCAGCTGCTAAGGCTGAAAGCAGCTACAGCCTGGATTCAAGATCTGTGGATGTCACCAGGACCTTGTCAACACTTCTCAAGATGCTTTGCTGGATGGGCTCTCCATATTATCTCCTTATAATACAAATTCTCACTCGGTCAACCTATGTGCAAAGTAGTTTACTCAGATGAAAAACCGTATTTTCCCTTCCTTTCATGTTGTGAAAGGGCACAAAGGTTCCCATCTAACATTCCACCTCCTTCCACCGGCAGCACAGTAAAATTCCCATTCTTTGAAGGCAATATGACTTCTGAAAAGAGGGCATGAAGGGAACCTGGCATTCATCACTTCCAAGACACAACACAAGGAAGCACTTGTGCTTAGGTTAGCCTCAAGAGCATGCCCAGGGGCCTTGCCTAAAGCAGGCCTGGGATTCCTTATGCAATATTCACCCATAACTGGTGTTGAATTAAAATCCTGTCTGTTAATTCGGCACAGTATTAGCTATGACCTTCCTGTTTCCTCATGGCAGGGATGCTGCAGAATGACCTTCAGCCATGCTGGCAGGAGGTGCCAGTGTGCTGGGAAGGGTCAGGAAAGGCCAAGTGTGTATGATGGGGGTCTGACTGCTAAATGATCCTGTTCCTAAGCTTTCATGCTTCTAAGAGGAAATGAAACTTCAAGCTTATAAGTAAATGCTTTGTTTTCAGCAGAAAAATGATGATTATTTTCATGAGGAAAGGCAATGCCATCCAACCTCTGGATCCAGGAATTGACACCACAGTGTCCTGTGCAGGCTGCTCAGTTCCAGGTTTGGAAAAGCAATGCCCCTCAGGATGGAAATGGTGTTGGGCTTTTTTATTAAATCTTGGACATGTGACTGGGTATTTCCAAAGTTCAAACCTGAAGCTTTTTTATTTCTGCCAGAAGTGATGCTGGTCTTCAGCTGGGCTGGGAGCAGAGATGAGCATGTCATCACCACGAGAAATGTAGTAAAAACTAAATAAATTGACTGAGAGTATCTGGAGTGGCCTAGGTCTGTCTTTGCAAAGGCCAGACACTCCAGGTTTTATTATGCCCTGTATAAACTGTATCAAGGGAAGCACAATAATTTCCCATGTACTCCAGAGTAAATGAGAACAGAATCAGACTCCACAGTAATTGAGAACTGGTAGTGAACTTGCTCTGTAAGTCTCTCTAAGCCCCAAGCCACCCATCATGCAGACAGTATTAATTTTAAGGGGATAAATAATGCAGACCAAAGAAAAAAAATCACACAGTCAACCCACAACATTCCAGAGCTATTTACTGTGTGGGTTTTTTTGTTGTTTTATAGTTTTTTTAACAGTTTTAAACACTGTCCTCTTGATTCATGAGTTTGGTCTGCAGTGAATAACAGGAGGTTTTTACAAGACCAGCAAACACTCTGCTATTATATTATTTTAACCCCAGCTGTAGCAGTGGTGATCTGTGACGGTTTGATAGCTGCTGTATATACAGAGCTGGGGCTGGGTTTTTTTTTTTCCTTTCCCTCTTTTTTTCCCCCTTTTGGTGAGAGCTGGGGCCAAGCCACGGCAGACAATCTTGTAACGTGCCGATTTGTTCTGCTGGCATCTCTCACCCTCAGCTTGTCACATGTACTTTTCAGCATGCACTAAAAAACTAATCAAAACAATCCTGCAGCGTGAAAGGTGCAGGCAGCGACTTTCTGACACTTGTCAGGAATTGCCATCACTGGGAATTCTCATGCCCCACCACCCACCCTGACTAACCTTCATAACAAAACAGGGCTCAATGCCTTCAGAAATGATTCAGGTCAGAGCAAATGTTGCTCGTGTTTTATCACCCGGGAAACTCAGAAACTTTCCAAGAATGAAGTTATGGGAGCGGGGCAGCCCAGGGAGCTCTGATGGACTGTTTCCCCAGACAAGGAGGCCTCAGTGTCAAAGCAGCACGTCCAAGGGCAGGGAGAGCGGGGAGCAAAGTGCCCTGAGAACCTGCAGGACACTGCTTACAAACAGGTGGCTGAATGCTAAAGAAAGACACACAGAGAGAACAAGCAGCAAGACACAGGCATGAATGGAATATATTTTACAGCCTGGCATGAGGAATTTAAGGAATTAAGACAGTTCTTTTTTGTTTCCCAGCTTAGCAGAAATATTCAGGCTCTAATTATCATTTGTCTTGCTGATGGAACATAAATCCCCAAGAATCCGCTTCTGGGGCACTCGGCAGTCTTTGACTTACCTGACACCCAGAAAGAATTTGATTTTGAGCCTGACATCGCTGTCAGCAAAGAAGAGAAACTGGTGGTAAGAGGTTTTAGCCTCCTTTGTTGATCTTGGCTTACACAGTTTGAGGACTTCAGGCAGATTGGCATTAAACAAAAAAGTCCAATGTGCTTTTGCCATAAATTCCAGGGCACTACTCTGTGACAGGACTGCTGGCAGTGACCCCTCTCCCTTCCTCCAGCACATGGCCTCTGGCCCCTCTATCCAAGGGCATGATCCTGCAAGGCTGCGCCGCTGTCCCCAAACCAGCACCAGGGTAATCCAGCGCATTTCTCAGTGCAACTACTCACACTCTTAAAGCTGATCATGACCTGAAAAGCTCTGCTGGATCAAACCAGAATATTTGGCACTGGGTAGTTCAGGAACCACTTGTTTTGGTGAATCGTATTCTACGAGCCCTTTTGCTCGAGCAGCCCAGCAAACACCCCCAGCAAGAGACAAACGCAGTGAAATCATGGGGGCAGCAATCCAGAACTAGACTGAAGTGTAAATCATCAATTTTTGTCTTGCCTTTGGTTACATCAATACTTGTGAGTAAAGGAGACCTTGCAACCTCCAGGCCTGGAGCAGCTCACTGAACTGCTGGGGACTCACTTCAGGATGCTGCGGGTCTGAGCCCAAGGTGAGCACTGAATCTTCAAAACCCTGTAGCTCAAGTTTCAAGGAAAAGCTCCCTCTAATTCACCTTTGTTTCTGTTAGAGCCCAAAAGGGTTTAAAGACAATGTCAGGTGAAAGATCTGCAGGGAGTTAAAGCCCTACTGACAGCCTGACTTTAATCCCCAGTGGTGCAGGATGTGTTTGGGTCTTTGCAGCTCTGGCTATTCCAGCCACATCCCAGGAGCTGTATTCTGCCCCATTTGCTCAGGCTGTTTCTTCCACTGGGGTCACAGGAATGTGACTGAGAATAATTCTATCAGCTAGAGAGAAACCTTTTCTTTACATCTCTAAGGCCTGATGGAGTTTAAGCAAAGGATTTCGAGCAGCTCACTCTGTTGTTCTGTGCCCTCTGGCACTGCACATTGAACGCAGGAGCCAGGTTTTATAGCATAAACAAAGCAGGTTGCTGAACAATTGAGCTGACAAACTGGTTGGAAAGGTTGTGCTTTCAATCTGGCAAAGAGGCAAGCTGGTCCCTTGACCTCGGGAACAAATCCTGCCCCTTCTTTTAGGGAACAGATGCCCCCACCACCCTCCTGGCCTGTGCTTGTGTCAGGTGATAAAGGCAGGTGATCAGTGCTGTTACAGATCAGGCCCTTTAAGGAATGCTGCTCGGGCTAACCTTAAAACATACAGGCTAGCAGTCAAGGCAAGGCATTTTGTTGGCTGTTTTTAATGCTGGGGTGGGGACAGTCCCCAAGGATCCTTTTTCCAGTCTCTACCCCATTCTCCTCTCTTACTCTAGAAGAAGGAACTACCAAAATGTTGGCTATCTCTCTAAAGGAGCTCAAGAACTGGGAAGAGCAGCACAACTGTGCATCATCACAGTGAAATCTTCCTAAAGACAACCAGTGTATCCCTTTCCTGGGAAACTGGTATAAACTTTACTCATTCCTGCTTTATGGCACCACATACTACCTTTCTTCAGCATGAACTGTGATTGCCAGCAAGCAATCCCAGCAGCAGCTATTACACTGCAATCTTCATTTCCCTGCAGGGAAGCTGGAATGGCAGTGACACTGAAAAATAAAAATCTTCTCAACAAGCAAATTTGATCCGTAGTGAATCCAGCCTGGAACGCTAACCCCTAAGAGCAAAGGTTGGTAAACCTGAAATGTGACAGCATGAACTCCAAACTGGCAAATTTAAACCAGAGTAATTTTCATTAAAAAGATAAGATCCTTCAAAATTCTTAGGCAGCTTATGGTAACTAGGAACCCTTATTCACTCTTTAAAAAAGCCATTTGTTACAAAATCTCATTCACCCCCCCACAGAGGGCAGAGACAGATGAAAGATGTCTGCCTGTTAAGCTCTGTGACACAAAAGATGTTAATGACTTTGAAATTAAAGCAGGACTCTCTTGCAAACACCTTAACTATGAAGAAACCACGCTCAGCTCTCAGGCCTTTTCTTTAGGCAAAGGTGAAGCACAGCTTGGGTGCCACCCTGGAGGTGAGGGGCAGAGCTGGGAGCGCAATGGGATATCCCATGTCTGGACTACCGCAGAGGAAGGCTGCAAGGGTCAGTGACATCACCTGGAACCAGCACAGCACAGGAGCTACTGGTGCTTGCCACCCACCAGCACACAGTTTTCAGAACTGGCCTCACACGCAGTGTCACTAATAAAATAAATGTTCCCAGGCAATACACTCTGTCAGCAGTAAGCAGTGACCTGCTGAATCAGCCCTGAGATTCCCGTAATGCCCTCCGGGCTGATGCCGACTGCCTGATGCCAGACCGGAGATTCCTGCTGCCTCAAGGCCTGCCTTGGATTTTGCTCTGCTTTTATGGCAGCAATCCCTGCTGGCTCTTAACCCACCTGTTTGTATGAGATACAACCACGGAGATAGCAATGAGCAATCATTCCAAGCCAGAGTCCTGATCCCTGCATCCAGCACACCTCTCTGCAGGGCACTGCTCGCTTACTGGCAAAACGTTTGGTCTTAATCCCCTCACGCCAGCAATGATCCAAAGCACCCACTGGACAGGAACCGGCTCATGAAGTTGACCAAGCCGTTTGTAAAAAAATATTTAGTACATTGCAAAGGAGTTGCTCCAGCCTGCCACCTGCTAAAACTGAAATTTGGGATTGGTCATTAGTGCCAAGTACAGCTGACACTGCTGGACCAGTGTCCATTATCTGAGTGCCCATCCCTCAGAGGCTCTGACAAAACTGGGACAAGGCACAAAGCCCCTTTCACCCCAGAGCACATTGTAGGTCACAAGGTCGTAAGACACAGCTCAAATTAACATTCTGTCTGCTGCAGAAAGGTTCAGGGCCCTGGAAAAGAGTGGCTGCTCATGTCCTAGATGAGTGCTGGGAGGAATAAACAGGAGCTCAGGCCTGCAAGCTTTGGGTGCCCGTGCAATCCTGCAGGAGGAGGAGAGGAGCCCTTAGCCATGGAAACTGTGCTGACACATGCATGGGGGCATTTTATCAGCCACTTCTCCTGTTGGGACTTTGCCACACACCCCAGTCCATCCCTTTGTTTTTTCTCTAGTGTTTGATCTTGTCAGTGAGGCAAAAGCCCTTGGAAAGGTTTCCTGATGGCCCACACACAGTCACAGGCTGGATGTGCTGTGTAGTAATGTTATCACACATTCATTTAGGCTGGAAAAGACCTCCAGGATCATCAAGTCCAATCTGTGCCTCATCACCCCCCTTGTCAACTAATCCATAGCACTGGGAGTCACATCCAGTTGCTTCTTGAACACTTCAGGGATGGTGACTTCACACGTCCCTGGGCAGCTCATTTCAATGCTTGACAATCTTTTCAGTGAAGAAATTGTTCCTGATGTCCATGCTCTGGCTGTTCAGTTCTCTTCAAGCTGCACCACCACTCACAGGGCCAGTGCAGCACTTCCTGCTGCCCTCCCGAACAGCACA
Source organism: Turdus rufiventris (assembly GCA_013186435.1). Classification (NCBI taxonomy): domain Eukaryota; kingdom Metazoa; phylum Chordata; class Aves; order Passeriformes; family Turdidae; genus Turdus; species Turdus rufiventris. Next base: position 2,073,140 of record PYHW01009522.1, read on the forward strand.
GGGAGAGCAAGAGACAACAACCACTCAGTCACTGAGGCTGAGGTGAAGCAGGAAGATGAAGGAATACTCAGGGCCTGTGAGCAGAGCCCCATCTTCCCAGCCTTGGATGGGAGGGAAAATGATGAAGAATCTGTTCCTCTTTTTGTTACCAAAGGCTCATTCTTGGGTGACTGCAGCTGAAGAAGGCGATATTTTCTTTTCTAAGAAGCAGTTCTCACCATCTACTTAGCAGGAAAATCTGGGCTGCGGTGACAGCAGCCAAAAGTACAAAGACATTCCTCTGAAAATTAGAGAGAAAGACCTTATATTTTTCTTTTAATTGCCTTTTCATACCTTCAGCGGTGCAGTGCATTTTACAAAGTGCCCTGCACATGGCAATTAAGCCTCCCAACATCCCTCGCCTTAGGAAGGGCTGTCACACGTACAGAGAAATGGAAATGCACAGCAGTAAACATCTTGACTCTCATCCCACAGTGACTATGTGGCACAGGCAGAAATGAAACCCAGGCATCCTGGCCCTCTAATAGTTGCACACCTACTAATCAGGCTTTACACATGTAACTACAGGCCTTGAGTTTAATGTTGTCCATGAGGAAAGAAGTATCCTGCTGATTTTTTAACAGCAGATATTAATTATCCTTTCCTTAATCTTACGGGGATTAAACAGTGAGGAAGAATACTAGCTGCCTTACCCCCAAATTTAAATGTTGAGTGCTGACAGTTTGTGTTTTTCTTTGCCCCTAAACATTCCCCTGAAGGGTTGTTGTGTCTGTGCAGAGCACGAGGCACTCCCACGTACTAACATTGTACACAAGGCTTATTGAAGGGCTCCATTCAGACACACCAAAATGCCTCCTGTCCCCCATGGTGCAGAACTGGACTGTGAAAAGATGACAGCTTGGCTCTGGATAGATGGATCAGGATAGATGCTTCCCCTCAGCCACTCACTCAGGTTAGGCTTAACCTTCACACCCTGCCATAAAAGGCACCAGAGACCTTCTTAAAACAATCCAGGGAATTCTACCCTTTCTACACAGACACATGTCAGCTTGTGCTTATGTCTAATAAACACCCAGGGCTGAAGTCACTGGGATTTGTTTCTGGAGGGGTAAGGTCACTCACTGCCTTGATCCCAGGCCTGGAGCAACACCAGTTGCTCATGTCTTTAATGACATCATGAAGCTCGTGCCTTCAAAAGACTTCTTAAGAGCAGCAGGAAAAAGAAATGCCTGAGAGCTTCCAAAAACTCACGTCTGAAGGTTTAATAGGTTGATTTATGGGTCTGGGTCTCTCCCACTGTGGCTCTAAGTAAATGTTCAGTCAGGATTTTGTGAAGGGCTGGTGATCATTTCCTGCTTTGTCAGCTTTACTGGACGGAGCCACCGCTGTTCCCCTTCCAGAAACAAGGCCTCTCTGATAAGAATAACTTGGAAAACAAGAGCAGTTCAAATTCCAATAGCACTAATTCATCACTAAGCCCAAACTCCTTTCCATGACATCATTTTAAAAAGTCTATGCCAGACAAGGAAGACAGAGCTAAAAAAACCAGAATAAAAGCGTTTGGATCCTGAACAAAACGCAAATGTGCTGTATGAACACATGGTCAGTGAAAAGGTCACTTTTTACCTGGCAATGTCCAAGAAGAACCAGGCAGGGGGGTTTCTCAGGTGATGAAAATAAGGCCCTTCTGAGGATTTAGCACGTGGAAGCAGCAAAATGCCTCGTGCTCTCCATGAGCTCACAGTTCTATTATCACAGTGTGGTTACGTGTGACCTGTGAATAAAACTTTTCCTGCTCTCAGCTGGGCACAGTGTATGGGAGGCACATCCCAGGATGGGGCATTCATAGTAAACCAAAAGACAAGTGAGCCCTGAGCTTCACCTGGTTAAAGGGACGGCTGGGAAACGTTCACAATCAAGTCTGCGTGGATTTTGCTCAAAATCTTGCACAAAAGCTGTTTTTTGAAATGTCACAGGGAATCTCAAGCGTCCTGGAATTTGCCAGCATCATCCAAGAGGCACTTAGATGTGTAAATAAGGTAGCTGTGCACTTAGTCCTGGCTCCCAGCATGTAACCCCTGAGTAGGAACAAATGTTGTCAGCTCTGATAAGGACATGGGCTGGTTACACAAAGGTGAGTGGCCCCACAGACGCATGCAATGAACCACATGAACTTTATGTGGTTTAAGGGCACTACTCAGTTATACTAATGTATAATCCAAGCCCAAAGCAATCCAAATCTACCATAATCCAAGGAGTTTTGGTTTGGACACACTGGGTACACGCACGGGTCTTTGGAGGACATCTCATGTTGACTTTTCAGGATTCCTGCTTGGTATGTGTCATGTTTAGTGCTGAGCTGGGCAGGCCAATGTGTGGCCTCTAAAACCCAGACATGAAATTAAGCAAGTGCTCCTCTATGAATGCCTGAAGAAGCCGCATATCCCAAGAAATTCAGGAAAACCACAGCTCAAGTGATGCCAACAGAGCATTTGAAAGATAAAAAGATAAATAACTTGAAGGACAAGTGACTACAGGTAAAAGAGGTGCGAGAAAGGCATGGGAAAAAGTACAGAGCAAGCTGGTGAGCTGTTGCTAACCTTTCCAAAGATAAAACCTTCTTCCTATTAATTAATTTCAAAAACCCACATCTTTTTCTCCCAAATACTCAAGAACAAAAAATGACACTTGGGATTTCCTGGCTGCACCTGAAAGGCCTCATCACACAGCTCTCCTTGAGGTGCTGCTCCAGGGGAACTGGAAAAGCAGCAAAGAAATGGCAACATGAAATCAAAAGCTGAGAATTATTCACACTAAATTGTCTCCCCTCAGTTGTCACTCCCAACCTCCTGCTCCAGCAAAGCCGAGTCAAAAACTGCCCTGGAAACAAACCCCTCCCTTTGTTCTCTAAAGACTAGAAGTCTTTTTATATTTAAATTAAAATCTGTCAAACTAATTATGTGAATATGTAATGGTCTCATTTTGTACTCATTAGAGAACATGGTAATGGCCATAAATTCCTCTGACGAGAGTGTATGTGTGAACATGAATGTCTGGTAACGTCTCATAACCTTCAGGCTGGACCACGGCTTTTGTCTCCGGGTTAGACCTCGTGAGCCAAACAAAAGCCCCAGTATTGCTTAAATGAGATGCAAAGTGCTGTGTTACAGCAATATGATAAGCATGATTCTTGTGCACACAAACAGCCAGGGATGGTTCCCACCGTGACACAGACGTGGCCCCCGTGTCGCTCGGTGACGTCGGGCATTGTCCCGGGCCATGTACGATTTTCTGCTTCAGGATAAATAGGCACTACAGCTGTTGCTGTGGATTGCTCTGAATGTCCTGTCAGGAGAACCTCAATGGGATGCGGCATTCCTGGCATTTTTGGAGCTTTTGATACCCATAGATAAGGAGAAGAAATAAATATGGACAAGCAGCACCGAAATAAATGTATGTATTATACCTCATTCATAATTCACATTCTTCTTTCACTCATTTCTGTTTATCCTCACATATTGATGATGGATAACTTTTGAAATAAAACCAGGTTGGCATTAAAATGGATCCCAGTCTGAATTAAACAGATGCAAGGAAAAAATGGGCATTAAAGACCATCCAATGCAACACATTGAGGCTGAGGCAGAAAATACTGAAGAACACTGACAATTCTGGAGATACACTGCAGTGTAGGAACAGCAGCAACATTTTATAGGGAGAAGTGGGCTCCTGGGCAGATGAGCCAGAATACACAGACTGTCTCAGCAGACTCAAGCCTGCATTCCTGGTTTTGCTTTGAAATGTTTTTTCTGAATGGTACAAAGAACAAAACTCGTGATAAACACTGAAGAGAGAGAATGCGACTGAACCTTAACAGCCCTCAGTCCTCAGCAGCTTTCCTTGGCTGATCCCACTGTCCCAAACCAAAACAACCCAACTTGGCTTCTTTCCTTTCCAGCTGGGGAATTGTGGGAGCATCTGTGCCTAGACAAGGACCTTATTCCACATCACAACAGCTTTCAAGTAGAGAATACAGCAAGAGATACAACCTGATGCTGAGGTACAGTTAAACTGAGCCAGTTTGTGACTGCTCAGTGCCGCTCAGAACATCCCTCCGCAGCTGGCTCTTGCTCTTGGCTTTTTCCAGCCAAAACACCAACTCCCTTGTGCCTGTAGTTGAGGCTGGCAGCTCACAGTGCCCTGTCCCCAGCAGCTGTGCAAGAGTTCCTGGGGAGGGAGAAGAGGCTAAAGAGGAAGGAACCATTGAAGAACCTGTAAGAATACCCATACTGGCTCAGGGAAGAACTAAACACGACTCAAGACACCAAGATTTTAATTGCTTGGTTTTAAGTGCTGTTTTCCCCACCCCACTCCCCATGGTTTTTTGGGGGTCATTTACTGGGAAGGATGGCTGCAAAGAGCAAGGCTATGACTGAGTAAGCTGGTGATTAAAGCCCAAATCTCTGGTTGCAGCAGCACTGCCGTTTTCCCTGAATGAGATCAAAAGTAAGAGATAAAACATATGAGGAGGTGAAAGGCTAATGGCTCCTGAAAATAGTTTGGTGGTGATAGGACTGAGATTATTTCTTCGAACAACATTTCTCTCATTAAAAGCAGGTAGGTATCAGATTTTAATGACTTGTTTTTTCCCATCTGGGTAGGGCCAGAAAGACTTTACTCCCCTGTTCTCCACAGCCGTCTTTCAGAAGAAATGCTTTACCTGCCTTCTTATCACGGTTAAATGATACCCGTGCTTGAAAGCAGGATTTCTATCCTTCCCTACAACCTCAGGCAAATATACCTGGTTCTCAGAGAGCTGACAGGAAGGCAAATCCCCTACTGCAAACTGACAGCTGTCAAGTGATAATAAATACCTGTAATAGGGAGAGTTTTATCCCTCCTCCCTGTACATATCAGCTTTCACTGAAATTATACCCTGCTCCCTGTGATCACTGTAGCTGTGTGCCCAGCTTCAAACACAGCCCTGAGCTGAGGGGGAAAAACTACTGGGTTTCCTCCCTCTCCTCTTCATGGCATCTCTTTGCAAAGGGCACAAAACTGCCAGTTCTGTGATTCCCTCTTGTCCACGGAGGCTTCTCTGCAGATTTTGGGATTTATTGCATGCTGTTATGTATAGAAATAAAATACTAAAAGAGTACTAAAGAAAGCAATACATGGTTTGAGAAAGTTAAATACTCCTAATTTCTGAATGTGTCACATCAAACCTCTTGAAAAGCTCACGTAAACTTACAACCTACAAGTTCTCATCTTAAGGGAATTAGAACCCTTAAAAACAATCTGCTTTGCTGAGTCACAGCGAGAGGTTGAGCAATATGCAGGAATCAGGCCTCAGTTGTTTGACAGCAGGAAAAAAAGGTTAAAGTGTGGGGAGAAGAGAAATCTGCATTTCAGAAGGGAATTTCCAGAGGAAAGGAAGGAGTAAAACCATTCAGACAGACTGACAGACAGTCTATTCCTGCCCCTGCTGACAGAATAAAGGCTCTTTCAGCACTAACCCTTCCCCACGGCACACCACCTCACACTGGTGAACAGGAGACAGAGTTCTTATGTGCAAAATCTTCCCAGGAATAAAAGCTGGCATCTCTCAGTACCACCAGCGATGCTGAGCTACCTGTAACCTCAGAGAATCCAGTCCCACCACTTCATGATGTAGCAAAACCCCCAGTCACAAGAGAAGAGCTCCAGGGCCAGAAGAAAATGATGGGCACAATGCATCAGTACACTGGGATTCTTTACATCAGTCATAACCTTGGTATTTGTAATAATAAGGCAGAAGTGATCTCTCTTTCATTGAGGACACTCAAGTGGTTGCACATCCACTGGAGACTTTACTGACCTCATGGCAAATACAGCTTCACAGTTGATTTGAACAGAACACGATTTTGGCAATTAACAATAAATTACACACATGAGCTCATGTCCCAGTGCAGAAGGGAAAACGCCTCACCAAACCAACCCAAAGCAACCCAACCAGCTCTGAAAGGCCCTTTCTCCTTCAGCACTGAATCACTGCACAGAGCATCACTCTGGAGCAGGAATCCCAGCCCCGTTGCCGCTTATTCATGAGCACCCGCATGCAGGAGCGGGGAAGAGGGCCGGGAAGAATTTCTTTAGGGAAAAAAAAAAAAAGCAGCAGCCCCATTCCTGAGCCGCTGTTGCTATGGGCCCGCGGGGCTCACAACAGATGGCAGGAGAGCCATCCCTGCGGCCGGCTCTGAAGCTGTCCACTCAAGCATGCCATTCGCATTCCCCGCATTCCGGCGGGACACCGCGCCCGCCCTCTCCTCTCCCCGAGGTGCCGGGATGTGAGGAGCAGCGGGACGGCAAATCCTGCCGGGATACAGCATTTCGGGGCTTTCTCTTCTGAGAGCTTGGCTGACTGGGACAATGGGGTTTGCTAACCAGAGACTCGGTCTGTTTGTGCGTCCTTGTAGTGGTCTGACTGATGCAGGGCTGTGCATCCTCCTGCTCCCTGGATGGAGGAGGCAGCAGCTCTCAGGATAAGGGCTGAGTTTGGGAAGGCTGGACCGAGGCACAGACATCCATGACTGCATCCTAAACACTCAGTTCAGAGCCAAGGCCACGGCCAAAAAGGATTCACTGTCCAACAGGTGTCAGAAACAGCTGAAAAGCATGAGAGAAAGTGAGCAGAGAGAAACCAATGTAAAGATGGGCTTAGAGAAGTGGCAGGTGGGGAAAAGCATGATTTAAGCAGCAGAGATGTCCAAGTGTATAGAAAGTGACACCAAATGCAGCAGCCAAAGACTTCAGGTACAGGGTTCTGCCTTGCTGCTCCATCTAGGCTGGGGTAGGACAAGATTAGCTTCAAGAGCTCCCCCATAGCATGCAAAACTTTGTTCCCGGGGAGTTCATGGTCCAGACATCCTCTTTTGTGCCCTGCAAATCCTGCCTGGGGAGCAGAGGTGGCTCTGACTCCAGCAAAGCTGTCCCAGCTCGGGCAGAGGCAGGCTCAGGAAAAGGCGATCCATTGCCGGAATGGCAGCGTTCTGCTCTCCTACACCCAAACAACAGCCTCTGCAGAGAGCCATTTGAATGCGATTTGCCTGTCGCTTGCTGATCACACAGAACGGGGCTCTTCGGGGCTAATTTGCATTTGGCTGCTGAAGTCACCGGGTTTTCCTTTTTCTGGGGGTGTTACAGCAAGGATGGTGGAGACAAAGGGGCAGATGCTGTGGGCCGGCCGTGTGCAGCTGGCCATCGCATTGTGCCGAGCAGCAGGGCTGCTCCGAGGCAGCCTGGCAATGTGCTCCCTGCTCCCAGCTCAGCCCAAATCCAGCGCCACTCTCCTCCAGGGATGGGACTCGCCTGGCCCTCCTCAGTGCCGTCCTCCCAAAGCACCGGGGGATAATGTTATTTTCTAGCTTCTTTTATTTCCAGCGCAGACACGGAGCGAGCCTTGAGTTGGAGGAAAGAATGTGACTTTTGCTAAAAGTCCTTTGGGTGGCTGCATGTGCAGTCTTTTCTGCGCAGGCATGCAGGAAATTTTCCCTCCCTCTCACACACACAATGGTTTAGATTTGGTATTTACGAGCTTAAGTTAGAAATAAAGGAGGAATGAAGTTTCCAGGTGGCTCTTTCTTTCTTTAATCTTTCCTATGTTTCTCCCTCCCTGTCTTTTCTATCAGTCTTTAATCAAATTCCTGCTGTTACTTTTATTGAACAAAGGAGATGCTGGCACAGACCTGAAGTGCCTCTGTACATGGGTTGCCCTCTGACAGCCAAGCTGCTACGATTTATTACTAAATGGTCCCTGCAGGCTGTAATTTATGAAAGGCAGAAAGAAACGTCCAAGCTTTGGCAACTGAGGTAAATGCTAATATCTGGTAATTCTTCAGCCACTTGGGGTTCTGTGAGGTATTGCCTTTAGCCCTTTGAAGGCTTCCAAAAGACTTCTCTTTAACACAATATAAAGCACACCAGAGAAAACAGCAGTTTCAGCCCAAGATGAATTTTTTCCATTTGCTTGAACAGGGTGACCACCAAATCTCTTTAATTCAGGCATCTCTTCAAATTTCAGATGGGAGGTTCCTGTCACTGCTGCAGCCTGGGAACATGCTCACCCCTGCAGGCATCAGGCCAGGCAGCAGGGTGATGGGATCTGTGCTGTGAAACAACCTCTTCCTTCGTGCTCTGGATCCTTGTCAGCTCCGCTGCCTCAGGAATCTTTAGGGATATTCCCACACCTGCTAGTTTTGCCCCAGTATTCCTCTAGCACCACTACAACTTGCACTTCCAACTTTCCCTAAGCACACTGGATCACCACAGTTTAGAAGAAAAACCAGTTACAACTTCACTTGAAGTGCACAGCTAAAGCTTTGGCCCATAGTCAAAGATAAAACAACCCCAAACAAACTTCAAATCAAAAATATCCTAATAGCAATGAAGCAGCTAATGAGTTTAAAGATTAGTTAATGGGTTTACTAAAGGAGCTCATGTGTCAAAAAATAATCAAAATCAAATCAAAGCACAATGAACTTGGTTTTATGATTCATGACCAAACCAAAGGGTGGATAGGTGTTGTGTAATGTAGGACAGGTCTTCAAGAAATGCAAATTTGTGCAGGCCCAACTGGAGTTAGTGATTGCCAGCACTGGAACTGTACTAATGGCCATCTCTCATGAGCCAGCCTCTTTGACATTCTCTCCCTGCGATGCTCATACTGACCAAACAAGAGCATACCCGAGATTGTGGGGCTGCTCTATCTCTGCTGAACAGTGATATAAACCTTGGCCTGGTTTGACACCCACTTTAAACAACCCCCAACTTACAAAAGGTGAAGTCCAAAAAGAGTGCCACGAATTTCTGCATGGATTCTTCCAGCTGCAAGCTGCACCCTCCAGCTCGTGGTGTGGATGTGAGTGAGATCCCTGCTCGTGAAGACTCAGCGTGCCAAGTGCACGGCATTAATATCACCCTTGGACACCGAGGGTGGGGATGGCCCTAAACATGCTGCCCCTCTCTGGAGGCTCTCCCACGTTCAGCTCGCTGCTGGCACTTTTCTAGCCTGAAGTCCGAGAGATTAGCTTGGATTGCCCAACAGCCTCCCAGTGACAGACCCTGAGCGCCGGCGCAGCACCGGCTCCCCGTCTGCTAAAAACAGGAGCCGAAAAATGCCCCCCGGCACTGCACCAACACTCATTTGCTCTCAACTTCACGACGCTCCTGACGTTTAGGACAGAGAGAGCCCTTAAGACTGCGCCCTCCGCTCTCCCCAGCCCCGATTGCCGTGCGTGGCTGTCCCTGCCGTGGTGTCCCTGCCGTGGTGTCCCTGCCGTGCTGTCCCTGCCGTGGCTGTCCCT
>PYHW01009522.1:2088353-2102713 GCA_013186435.1 Turdus rufiventris
ACCTGAGTTGATGAAGACTGATGATGATCCATCAGTTGTGACATTCCAAGGGAAAGACCACTTAATTGCATCAGCCAGTCTGTAGACCTGCAAGGTGTTGTAACATCTGCTTTTGCTTAGTAACACACTAAAGGCTTACCTTTGTCCTGAAATAAAAACCAAGATTAAAGAGCAATCTGAGTATGCTGTGTGGGCTATGACACAATACATCTGATCTTAAAAACGTGTGCTTTCTGTCTGGTGGGATGGTTGGTGTCACCACCACAGCATTACAGAGAACTCTGGAGGTTTTTTTGAAAAACAAACAGCTAAACCTTCAAAACCACTCTGACCTGGAATATGCTCAGCAAAGAACCAGAAACACACACACCAGGCAGGCTTTGCTCTTGTTTGTACACGACTTTTAAGGAGTAAAGTCCATGTCTGTGGGAGTTTGTCTCACTCCATAAAGGAGCATTTCTGTGAATACTGGGTGCACTGATGAAAATTTCAGGTCACAAACATGCCAGGAAGTTTTCAAACTGCTGATACCTGCAGCAAGCAGCCCTAATCCATTCCAATCCAATCATTATGGCAAATTTGCAAAAATCAGCATCACGAGCATTTCAAAACTAATTTATTTTCAGATGATGTAGTACTGCAAATATCATCTTCTCCAACCAACCAAACCTGACCCCATGTGGGAAGCAGGCTAGTGCTGCCTTTACCAGGCTTTATGGCTAAACTCATTCTGTCTGAGGTCAAGGTGATCTGCACCCCTTTTCTCACCATTCTCCTCTGGAATCCTTATTTTATCCCTTCTTACCCTCTAGAATTGGAGACAACATCTCCTCTTGTACCCTGGCCAGTGTGCTGAGCCTGGCCACCTCTGGTGATGGAGAGAATTCAGAGAAACTTGTGACCCACTGCCCACAGAGCAGTCAGGACCTTACATTTTCTGAGTTTTGCTGCTGTCATGCCAGCACTGCAGGGTCAGCTGGACTGGGTCAAATTACCTGAAGGCTGGGCTTTTACCTCTTAATTGCAATTTTCCAGGTCTAAACTTATGGATTATCACTGAGCTTTATATGTGCACAAAGGACTCTGAGTACCTTGGCAAGGGGATGGTATGTGCATGTAATACCTCTAAAAGTTAATGTGCTTGATCCTTCTAGTGGTGATGAATGAAACCATGAAAGACTCCCAACCAAATTTTCTTCATGTTCCCCACAGTAATCCAAACCAGAAAAACATCAAAACCCCTTGCATACTCTTTAAAGAGAGGGGGGAAAAAAGGTGGAAAGGTCTGGGGAATATAAAAAAGGCAGAGAAACGATTGCATTACAAAACAATCAGGTTCTGTTTCCACAGTTTTGCTAAGTTAGCTTGCATTAAACACTTTGTTCAGTCAGTACAGTATTTCTGGGAAACACTCAAATTGCAATGAACTCCTTTTGTAAGTCTTCTCCCAATAGGTGCACAAACCATGTAACAGTTCTGTAAACGAATATTTAGAATTTGCTGTAAGGTTACCTAAAGATGTTTTAGTTAAACAGCCAAACAGCAAAAGCATAAAGTACAGCCCACAGAGCAGGAGGGTGTCTGAGCTCCTCACACCTGCCCAGCTCAGGCATCACCACTCAGATGTTACTCAGTTGTTCCAGTTTAGTGACCCAAAACGACACCTTTTGTTTGACTAATGACAGCTCCCCAGCTGTGCTGATCTTTACCCAGATTCCTTTTTGGCTAAGTGTGGAGATTGAGGACAGGACACTCCATGAAGTGATACCAGCTATCACTTAACTGGCACAGAAAGAAACTGGACATGGCCACAGCAAAAGACACAAAGGTATAACTTCTGTTAAGGGTTTTTAAAACCAAACAACACAAATTCCAGACGCAAACATCTTTGTTTCAAGATCCTCTATCACTCACCTGCAGAACACCAAACAGCTCTGAATCCTGCTGAGGCCAGTGGAAATGTTTCTGCCCCCACAGCAACACTGACAACATGCAGCAAATGAGGCAAGAGCTCTGTACAGAACTGTCACCCTTTAACAGGGATCCCTGAGCACTTGGGAGGAAGATGGGACTGCTTGAACATCACTGAGGAGGGATCCTGGAGTGTCATGTGGCAGGGGAGCAGTGCAAGAGGATTGGGTGTTTCACGTGCTTGGATATATCAGTGACAATGGAGTCCTAGAAATATTGGCTGAAAAGAACAAGCATTTGCCCCTGGGCTCATGCCTGTGCGCTCAGAACAAGGGTTGTGCTAAGATTAGACCTCCAGCTGGAGAAGTGAGGGGCATGGCTGGGTGGCTGTGGGGCAGGAGGAAGGCAGGGAATGATTGTGGCTTTTGCCTACCTGCGGACGATGAGCTTCAGCTTCTTGTAGGAGCCTTTCACCAGGGAGATGGCCTCTCTCCTGGAGCTGCTCAGCTCCACCTCGTTGATGTTCACCACTTCATCACCAGCCTGCAGCTTGGAAGGCAGGGAATCTGCCTTCCCTCCCTCTTCGATCTGCACAGGAGAGAGGGGAGAAGTGAGAGGTGCCTGACATGGTTTGGCTTTCACCTGCAGAGCTGAGCATGTGTTCCTGCTGAATGAATAAATCTACCAGCCCCAAACTCTGCTCATGGATTAACAAAACCTGGTCTCCCTTCTCCAGGCAACTCACTCAAAGGTCTGTGCTTGCCACCCCTACATTTCATATAGATGGGAGCTTGGAATCAGCATCCAGATGACCTCTGCCAAGAAGCGCTGCTTAGAATAAGCCTGAAAAGCCTTTGGTATTTGGAAGCACTAAACACCAGCAAAACAGCCATGGAACGCCTCTTGATAAGAGCACCCAGGCACCAGCCCAAGGGCAAAGCCAGGATTAGAAGAGCTTGGATGTGATTTTTTTTTTTTTTTGTTCAAGCTCCCCTTGGGGATCCTTCTTTCTTACTGGCCAGCAGCAAAGCAGGAGCACTCAGGTGTAGTTACTGAAGTGGAGCATCTCTGCAGGGTTTTTCAGCTAGGGATAGAAAGAAAGTAGATGATTATTTGAATTTTATGAGAAAGTAAGCAGTCTGCTCCAGGCTATGTAGTGGCAAGGCCAGAAGTAGAGTCCTGGGGCACCTCCCTCTGCTTTGTACAGCCCACCATGTACACGGCAGTGACTCCCAAACTGTGTGCCAGCAGAAACACACCAAGTCTGGAAAGAAGACAGTGACAAGGCAGAGGACAAGAAAATCTGGCCTAGGATCTCTGAATTGCAGACCTGTGCACTAATGCCCTCTCTCTGCAAAGGCATACCCTAGTATAGCAGAGGGCTGCTCAGGCACTGCAAATCCTGGGCTCCACCAGCTCCAAGTACAAGTGATCGTTACTCTGAGTGCTCAACCTGCCACCACAACATCTGTGATTCAAAGCACGTGGCAGTCCCTGCTCAGCAGAGCTGTGACCTGTTACAGAGCTCACAGGCCCCACGCTGCTGTGTAACATCCCCTGGCACGGCAGCAGAACCACCTCCTTCAGGCACTCACCTTCCCAGACACGCTGCTGAGACAAAGAGCTGTGTCTGGGTTGGATCCTGCCCCGGATCCAGGCAGGAAGGGCAGCTCTGTGCTGGGCTGTGATTTTCGGAGCAGTGAAATTGCACGCATACTTCTGGAAGTTGCTTTTATTTCAAGTCACGCCAAGCAGTGTGTAATTGAGCTGTGCCCCAGACATGTAACTCAGCACATGCAGACACACTGCCCAGCTTCTTACCAGGGCATTCGTTTTGGTGCTGAATGGTCATTTCTCACAAGCAAAAGCTGGCCTGTTCCTCTAAACCAAGGAATTCCAGCCCAGGTACCTTCTAAAATGTAAACTCTGACTTCCCCAAACATCAGCCAATAAATTCCCCAAACTCCCTACAAAGGGAGGTAAAAATCATGTCATTCATCTGACCAGGAAGTCATTCCACTGATGAATGAGTTTTTTCTTTTCTTCTTAAGAATGGATAAAACCACAGGAATGACCCTTCCCATAAAGAGCCTTGTATCACAATTACCAGGAAGGGTGAGAGATGAAACATTAGCCCTTGCTGCCAGTATAAATAAATAACAACCAAAAATGCAGTATTGCTGCAGTTTATTGCTGCTGTAAAACAGAACAGGTGGGTATCATTTCAATGAAATACAATAGTGAGGTACTAGGGGTTGGATTAACTTGTGATATAGTCAACAGAAGGGATTTTCTGGTTGTTTTTGTTTTATGTTACAGCACGTATACTGGAGAAAAGTCCTGCTTGGAAAAATATGTTCTGTAACAAATACCAGCTACTTCAAAGGCTGCCATACTCATCAGAAGCATTTGTATTAATTTGTGCTTGGATGAACCCTAACCTTAAAAAAATCAACAGAATCATCATCTGTGCTTTATCATCTAACAATTCCAATTGTAATTATATCTTTGAGGTTTTTCACTTCACAGGAACAGTGTTTTAAGGTTCTCTTTGCAACTACATGGGCTAGACCTTTTTTTTTTCTCCTGTTGCAGTGAAAATGGACATTAGGATTCTTCCATATTCACCTTTATAAATAATGTGAAATCAAACACTTTCAGGGAAGACTAAACCCTGCAATACTTCTGATAATGCTGATAACGTTATTAGCTGCTCTGAAAGAAATCTTTCTTCAAATCCTAATGCTTTCCAGCTTATCCCTATGCCAAGGGCTCTTAAACTGCAGCCTGCAAGGCCAAGCAGCCAGCCACAGTGCCAGAGCAAAGGATGCCTTTAAGGAAAGTTTGTTAGCATGAGCTGAGTCAGCTGCAAATCCCTCCAGAGGCTGAAAGTGAATTGCTTTGCTCCTGTGTGCTAAAACTGTCCATGAGCAAGACCTAAGACCAGACCCACGTTCTGCCTTTGGAAGCTTTTCATGGCAGCATCAAACCTGTATTACTTATGGACTTAGAGAGAATGCAAATGGAGATGTGGACTTACATTTTATTGTTGACACAGTTCTCTCATCTATTACTAACCTGTTAGCATTCTCATCTGTCATCTATCCACCTGGGGTTACCTGGATACAAATGCCTGAAAGTTCCCGGAAGAAAACATTCACAACAGGTTTGTGACCTGCTCAGAGAAGCAAAAAAGGCAAAAAGACTCATGAGGTTCTATCAAAAATCCAGAAACAAGGCCTTGTCTCCCAAGCAGAGCTCAGATGCTCCATGTCCATTCTTCCTCTTTGTGTGCTTTTGAAAATATTTGTGTTCAAGGAGTGGTGACATTTCATGGGAAGGATTGAGTGATTCAAACATAACAAGCTGCACTATAAACACAAAGCTCTATCACAGTGTAACAATTATCAACAAAGCAAACAAACCTCAACACAGAGGTAAGCTGCTTGAATGAACACCTGCTTGGCTGCACGAGGGTGCACAGAGTCCAGGATGGATGCGCTGGAGGCACGGAGTCGAGGATGGGTGATGTGTGCACTGTGCAGCCCACAAATAACACCAGCTGGGGACACCTTCTGCCTGTGCTTCCCTGTTCTGAACAGCCTGACTCACCCTGTGCACCAGACCCCGAGTTTTCCACTGCTCCCTAAATCTCCAGTGGATCTCAGTGCTGTCACTCAGGCAGGACACATCCAGCAATGCAGTCTGCTGTTTCCAGTGTGCAAGTGGAGCAGCCACAGGATTGCCAAAACCACTCTCAATAATCACTTGTGGCAAAAATGATGGCCATGAGCTATGGCACCTAGTGCAAAGGCTCAATCAATATCCAGCAAGACCTCTTATGGTTTATTTAAGCTGAGAAAAACAAGGTGAAATGCAGCCAGCAAACCTTGTGGGCGTAATGATTGTCACTCATCCATCAGGAGCAAGGGGAGCCAGAGGGAGTCAGCCAAGGACTTAAGTTTTTTTCCTTTGACTGAATTAGGCCAACTGCTCTGCCAACTCAAGTTATGAGAGGTGACTCTGGCAAGTATGGGGTGGAGGAATACCTGAAAATCAGTCTGGCTTTGAACCCTTGGGGCTGGATCCAGTGGCTGATCTTGCTACATGTGCTGTGAACAGAGCCCAGGCAGTGCCAGGAGGGGAGAACAAGCCCTTCTTGAAATCAGCAGGAGCATCTGTACAGCAAAACATGTCCATAGCATAAAGACTCTCGTTTTCCAGCCCTCAGTTTCCCACCTGGAAATGGACACAATTGTTCTACCTTGCTCAGCCCTGTCTAATTAAAGTGTAACCACTCTGTGGGAGGTGATGATCCCGATCTTGGCTCTTGTTCCAGATGTCTCTGCAAATCTCTAGCTCCCAGGCCTTGAGGAGAGTCTGTGCCCATTAGAAACATGTGAAATATCCCTTTCCAGAGGGTGTTCCACCACCCAGGGACAGGATGGTTCCTGCTTCTTGTGACATCCCCTCAAACTTCCCTGATTCCAGCACATCCCACACACCTCTTCCTTTCTCCTGTGTACCACAAACCCATCAGGCCAATTCTTTCAGGTTCTTTAGGAAGGAGAGGACAAGGAGCTCCCCGCCAAGCCAGCCTCTCCTAAAATCCATCCACTTCAAAGGCCTCCACAGCCTCCTCAGGGTGACACAAACTCCAGTCCTGCTGTTGTCTTTTCTGCAGTAAAACTTTCCATGCCCACTGCCTTTGCTGGAAATCCCAAAGGCCACCCCTGGTCCTGCTTTGCATGAACATTCCAGACCATTTTCTTGCATTAGAGGAAGCTTCTTGTCACTCAATAGATCCCGCAGGAGCCTTCAAACCCATGTGTTCCCCTCTTTTTTTGGCTTACTGTAAAAGCAAGAAGTTGCTTAAGCAGATCACCAAGGACTTACTGCCTTTTGTTTGGCTCACTATGGTTACTGTAGGTTACTGCAGGAGAACACTGGCTAACTGAGAGTCTTTATTGATTTATTTTAAAGAAGTTTTCTTTATTTATCCCTCTCTTCCCTTTCTTCTAGGGGCTTTTGTAACAACAAATTCTCTGCAGCTCTTAAGATGGATTATTCCATCTTTATGTCCTTTCTCTGATGAATGGTACGTGTGATTCCTGAGCTGCAAACTTATTTGCTTGAGTTTCTCAACAAAAAAAGGGAGGCAATCAAGCAAAGATGTGTGCAGTGAGAGCACAGGCACGCAGCAGGTTAGGACAATTCCTGGGGGACACCTGGAGAAGCAGCAAGCCGGCATAGCAGGGTGTTGACAGAAGCAGCAGCAATTGCAATGACAAACTACTGCCCTTTTCGTGTCAGGTATTACAATGATGGGAAGAACAGCATCACATATGAACTGCTGGAGGTGGCTTCTCAGAATTCCTGAGCTGCTGAGAAAGATTTTATAGGAACCGACAGGGTGAAAGAGGAAGAAATTTTGCCATATGAAGGAATAGAGAGAAGAGTTTTCCCTGATGCAAGGAGCTCCTGGCTTTCCCAGGAGCAACACAACAGAAAAATGTTCTCCGCTGTAGACCTCTTGTTTTCAAGTATTTTGCTGGAACCATTTCCATTCTTTCAGGAGGAAAGATGTGTTTCTGTTGAATCTGGGGGTGCATCTCTTCACAAGGTCATTAGCACCAGTGCAATGTGGGGGAAAGGCTTAAACCAGAAAATCTGACTGTATTCATTGCAAATCCAACAGCCAAGGTTTTAGCCACTTTTCGGTGGCTAGACTGGAACTTCAAACTGGGAAGACTGGGATGTTTCATTTACCTGTCCACTCTGAGGTACAGGAGAGCCACACCAGTGCACTGCACCCAGTGCAGAGCAGGGCTTGCTCATATTTTGGCTTGCTCAGAAAACTCGCCGAGTTGCTGAATCTATGTGGGCTTTGTGTTGGAGATTTTTAATCCCCTGTGGAGTTCAGAGATGGTTCTCAAACCCAAAAACAAAGTAGCAGAGCTGCTGAATGTCTCCAGAAGTTATGCTGCTCCCCTCGTTCAACCTTAATGCCATGTCACAATTTGGGGGCAGTGACATGCAGCAGACAGAAATTCCTCCCCATTGTCGCCAGCCTGTGTGTCAGCGTGACAGAGCAGTTAAGACAATTCAATCAAGAAATAGTTAAGTCAAAGGTCTCCCCCTGGAGCCATGTCTCTGCTGGATTTCCCCATTCCTGGTGCATACATGAATCTTGAGAGAATTCAGCTATTGCCATTTACTCCAAGCTAAAGAAAGAGTTTCTAAATTAGTTATTGTTTTGTGCTGAAGCTAAGCAAGGAAGGCGTTTTTTCTCATAGTGTTCTGCATTGTTCTACAGCAACATTTCTGCTCCCAAGTACAAAGCATAGTAGTGTGCAGACTGATTTATTCCAGGTACTCATACCAGGTTCATATTGAATGACTTCACCTTGAGAGGCTGAACTTTATTCCACAGTTTTGAAGGGTTAGCAGCGCTCTGAAATCTTTCCAATACTTGAAAATAAACCTGTTGTTTAACACAGGCAAAACAGGGCATTTTCTCCCCCTCTCAGCCTGTTAATGAACATGTTAATGAACATCCAGAAGTGAGTGCAAGTGGGACAGGTGGTACAGTGACTGTGGCACCAAAGCTGCAGTCCAGCTGCAGATATGCCATTAGGAGGGATAGAAGTTCTGACAAGCAGTGAGGATTCAAGGTCATTCCCAGGACTGCCCTGCAGGCTCCAACACTTCCACACCTTTCCATTTCCTTCCTGACTGTTTCCTACCCTGGGAGCAAGGTTAATCTCAGCAGGCAGCCCCTCAGTAAAAAGTGGCAAGAAGTGAATGGAAAACAGATTGTTGGCTTGGGCTCCAGGAGATAAGGAGACATGCCTGGATGCATTTGCGTCTGACTCCTCTTGGTGACTCTAAATTCCTAAGCCAGTGGAGGAAAGAAGGCTTAGCTCTTAAGATAATTTTCCACCTTCTTAAGCACAAAACTGTTAGGCTCCCACAGAGATTTCTACATTTAAAAGAGGAAGGGGCAGAGAAAATCAAGTCTTCTTTTAACTAATGCACAATGAAAGATGGGTCTGTGATGCAGCTTTGAATTCGGGCCTTCAAGAGGCGTCCAGGATCTTTTCTGTAACAAGAGGCAAAGCTAACAATAAATTTTCTCCACCTCTCTTCCCATATACAAGACAAGGAACTAATCTGTGTTTGCTGTGGGTAATGCCTTGAGCCCTGCCAGGTCCTGCTTTTAGAGGCTTGGTACAAACACCTCATCATGGACAATTCCTGCCCCAAGGTTTGACTATCAGGGGGATGGAAAACAGATGTGGAAAAGCTGTGATGAGCAAGCAAAGAGGCAGCACCAAAATCGGCTCCCAGTTACACACTGGCAACATAAGGACTGAACCTCTGGGCAGGGAGAAGAGCAGCTGCAGGACAGGGCAAAGCCAGCTGGTTCTCAGCCAGCAGAAATCCATCACCAATGCCCCTTGCTGCCTTTCCCTCCTGTTGCTTTTAGCCCCACAGCAACCAGGCAAGGTAAGGAAGGAGCGAGGTGCACCTGGGTGACCGATGCCAGTGCAGGTGGAGAGCAGGGCTTGCCCTTGGAGGGACCACTTTGTCCTGCTCTTCCTCTGCTTCCAGCTCCAATCCCAGCCCGCAGAACACACCCTACCCATGCTCCTGGAATCAGAGAGCCTTACTTCTCTGCTCACTGTTTGGTTTTTACAAACAATCCATTCCAAGCATGCCACAGAGGGTACAGCACCAGGTGACACAAACATTGGGCACGTTAACTTGATGCTGTTTGGTCTGCGGCGATTACTGGCCGCTATCAGCTCGAGGGGCTACAAGAACTCATTCCCTGTTGCTCTGCTGGAGCTGATACAGCTCGCCCCTCTCCAGAGCACACAAAGCCAGTGGCTGCACATGGCTGAGAGTTAATATTTGCTTTGCAAAGGGAGAGTTAAAAATAGCTGTTTGCCTAAGAGTCTGCTGGAAAGGGCTTCTGCTCTGCCCCAAACACACCCAAGGATTCCTTTTTTTCACCCTGCTTTGCCATCCTGCCCCAAACCTTACAGTCCTTCCTCACATTTCTCACAAGGTTTCAGTAACTTAAAACCCAGTTCCTACAGCATTTTGACAGCGAGCCCACAGAGCACACACACCATCTCCAAACAGCCCTGGATGGTTGCAGTGTCTCCTCAAACTGTGGGATGCTATGGACTGCCATTCGCTCCCAAAAAGGCTAAAGGTGCAACAATTGGCCCACCTCAAAAATGCCCCCTGTGGCACTGAGTGCAAATGGATCAGTACAGGAACATGTCATTACTTGTTGTTGTTGGCAGACTGATTTGCTGTGCACTGCATGACCTTCCATCCCTTCCATCCCTTCCCTCTGGCTGCCCTTGCCATCTAGGAAAGCAGACCAGTTGGAGATGTGTCTGCAAAACTTTATTTGGTCCCTGCTCCAAGGACAACTTTTCAAGGTTTGGGAAAGCCAACCCTAGCATCACAGGAACATCCATAGAAGGAAATTCAGTCACTGCTTTAATCTCCTGGCTGTTCTAAAATCAAAGCACAAATGACAAAGTGCTCTTCTCTACAGGATGTTTAACAAGTTTTCCCAGGCTTTTGTATCACTTTTTTTGTGCTTGTTTTGTGACCTGTATTGCTGTAACTTCCTGAGGCTTGACAGGGTGACCAGCTGCCAGGAGACTTTCTTGGGATGGTCTCATTCTGAGATAATTGGAAAATATTCCCAGGTAAGAAAATATGGCTGAGACATACACACCTGGGATCAGTCTGGAGGAGAAAGGAGACAACCAGCAGCTCTCAAAGTACAGTTGTCAAGGGTTTTTTTCATCACATTATTAGGCAATGAACTTCCTGCCTTGGCATATTGAATTCAAAGCAGAAATGTCAAGAAAATCCACCCTGCAATCAGGTAATTCCATAAATTAGGTGAATCTAAAACGATGGGATTTTCTGGCTGCTGGAACAGGTAGTGCTTATCTTTCCTGTAGACAGATCCTTGGCCCCAGCATGGCCAGTTACTGCTTTTGATGTGTGCCACTTCTCTTTCCCTTATTTCCCTTCCCCAATATTAACACTTCCATTATACCAAGTATAAATAGCAATAATGATAGTAATGAAAACAGCAGTAATCATCCTCAAGAACTGTCCTTCCATTAGCTAATTTGACCTTTCAACACCATGGGGAGACAGCAGGAAGTATTGTTCCCAAATTAGAGAGAAATAAAAACAGGAGCCATGTTTATGTAACTTTTCCAGGGTCATAGAAAGCAGCACACAGCAGTTCTGGAGCCACACTCCCTGCTCTGACTGAGACCTTTAATGTTCCATCCACGTCCCCAGCACTGGGGCATCTTCTCTCACAGTTCCCTTTCCTATGACCACGAGGAAGTGCTCTTGGATGTCCTTCTGTCATTACTTCTTGTCTCCACAGCTTTCATTCTCCTCTCCTGTGGTTGTCCTGATCCTCATGATGCTATCATTTCCCTTTTTACCTTTTGCCCTTCTTTATCATGCTCTTCCTCCTCCCTGAGCCCAGTAGTACAAACCACTAACCACTAAACAGTCTGGATGTGAGAGGAAATAAAAGAGATGATGCAGTTGATGAACCAACCGGAGCTCTTGCCAGGATTCAATAGCTGCCGAAGGGATTAGGTATGCACTTCTCTCTCATTTTAATGAGAATCAGACATCAACATTTTTAGCAACTCTTTGAAGATGAAAGCTTAGAGCAGCTAACAGCAAATAAAAGTCAGTTCAGCATTCAGAGAGGTGTCCTTCAGGGCAGGAGAGCACCGCTGGCATCCCTAGGGAGGAGAAGGAAAAGCTGAGGGGCTTTGCAGGAGAGCAGGGCCGGCTCAGCCCAGCGTCCTGACTCAGTGCCAGGTCACACAGCCTGCACAATGCCACAGCCACAGCTCCCCTCGGAGCACAGAATGGGCGGCAACAGCGCGGCTCAGAGCCACGGTGCCGGCACAAAAGAGGAATTTCACGCTCCAAGCCATTGTCATCACATCACTCTTGGTAAACCCTTTCTTTATTTCCCCAGCCTCCTGTAATTATTAAAAAGTCTTCTCGAGTGAATTTAGTGCCCACGGAAGATGCCAGACTCACAGCCCGGGAGATTCCTTTTCCTTGCCTACAGATCAGCTTGTCACCCCTCCTCTCTGCCACTTTCTTCCCAGTTTGTTTTGTCTCCAAGGAAGACTCGTCCTCTGAGATCTTCAGGGATGGTCAGCTCCACAAATGCAGGTGCAGCAGCTAGTTTTATAAAACGGGCATTTCCAAATGGAAAAGAGCAGGGGAAGCGAAGCGCCTGCTCTTGCTCTGGCCGTGCGGATGTCTTGAAGGGCTTCTTCATCTCCCTGAGAGCAGGAGAGAGATGGAGCAACACGCAGGAGGATCTCCCTAGGAGGGAGAGAGCCAGCCCTGGCCGCCGGGTCCCTGCAGTCCCTACCCCTGTCCTCTGCTGCCATCCCGCGGCTGCTCCCGTTCAGGGACAACTGCTTTTCCACGGAACTCCTTTGTCAGTGCAAGTCATTGCTCATTGATTACTGGTGCTGTGAAAATAGAGCAGTGCTGCACCTAAGCCATGGAAAATATCCGAAAGGTTCAAAGGCAGATGCTTGAATACATATTATTGTGTGGGAAAGCAAGAATAAACTGTTTAAGGAGTGGTGTTTGCCTTACTCCTCAATTTAAATTCTGGAACTCTGTCTACATAAAAAATGCCAGGCACTTTTTGGCAAAACTATTTTTAGCTGCAGTAGACACGCAGATGAATTCAGCTGCAGTTCAGGTTGAGGCAGGTCCAAGTTTCCAGAGCTGTCAGGTGCCGCGGAGATGGATGAGGCAGACAGACCTGTAAAAACCCCAGGCACACTGCCTGCTGTCTTCCTCCTTCCTGTGTGCTTTGGATTTACACCTTGCCCTGCATCTCCAGGATGACATGTAAATGCCTTTCTAGAGGAAGGAAGGGTTTCAGATTGTTGTTTTACCATACTGTGCCAGGGACAAGTCCCACACAGGCACTGCAAACACAAATTGAACACACGCATTCCCTTCCTGCCTTCTCCTCCACTTGGTCCAATTTCCTGGTTTCTCACAGTTATCTTTTTAAAAAAAATATTTTTTTGCTGTTCTTCTGTTTCCAAAAATGTCACAGAAAGTAAACTGACAGGACAAACAGCTCAGAGATTTCCACTGACAAGGGTGATGTGAAATGATGTGTTTGGCTCTCAGCAGCGGAAGGCCCTCGATGTCAGGAAAGGATTGGATGGCAAAGATTCCATACTCCAGTTTTATATCTAACTCCTGCATCATGAGAAAGCCGTTTGGCTTGCTGGCCTCCTCTCTTCTTGCATGCAGTGCCAGGTTTTAGAGGCGTTGTTACAGACAGTGGTGACGATGAAACCAGGTACAAGGAGCCCTTCATATCTCAACAGGGCATGGCCTTTTCCTTTTTCTTAGCTTCAGCCTTAAGCATTAAAAATCATATTCCTTCTTCACACTGTTCACACAATGCACTGGAAACTTTACCCTGGCATCCCGGGGTGGGAGGAGGAAGGAGAGGAGCAGGAATAACTAGAAAGGAAGGGAATGTGCCTGCTGAAGCCAGCCACTACACAGCACTTCTTTAATTGCCATAGCTCCAGGGGATAAGGCAGCAGGCACATGTTTTTATAAGCTGAATTATACATTAATGAAAATCCTAGGACATTCCTGCAAAGAGCAGAGGCATTAGTGGTAACTGGGACGCTGGCCAAATTCCAGTGAAGGTAACTCCACTGTTTCCCTATGGTCTCCCCACCACTTCAGTGAATGTGGCCCATTGTTTCAGCTCCAAGCATCCCTGCGATGTACAGCTCTCTGGGATAACATTCTCACCTAA
This sequence comes from Turdus rufiventris, assembly GCA_013186435.1. Classification (NCBI taxonomy): domain Eukaryota; kingdom Metazoa; phylum Chordata; class Aves; order Passeriformes; family Turdidae; genus Turdus; species Turdus rufiventris. Next base: position 2,102,161 of record PYHW01009522.1, read on the forward strand.
GGAATCTCGGCAGAATTTAAAAATAGATCCTGTGATTGATGACAATGTCCTTTCTGGCAAACAATTTTGCAACAACAGCTTTGAGACAAACGAGCTGCAGAAAACTTGAAGATTGTGTAAAAGTTCCAAGAGGAAAGAACAAAAAGTACACTGGAAACCTCAAAGCAGAAATACCGTGGCAGACACTGCTCTGTCTGGAATTAGTTGAATTAATATCCTTCCAGGGACCTGACCACCCATTGCTCAATTCAGTACATGCCTTTCCCATTCTGTGGGCTTTGGATGAGGCTTATACAGAAGTGTGACCAACATTACTCCTTTGCACCTGCCTGGGGTCCCTGTGTGGCTCATTATCACAACACAGAAGGGTTTTTCAGGGAAAAAATCCCTCTGTGAGAGGACTTGGAATGGATATTTCCTTTGCTATAGACTCCAGGCTTCCAAAATTTTAAAGATACCATTTCTCTCTAAGGAAGTGTCTTTATGTGAAAAGCTTGGATGAGCTTTGAAGACCAGCTCACGTTCAAAGGGCCTGGCAGGAGAAGAACAAAAC
>PYHW01009522.1:2106162-2186666 GCA_013186435.1 Turdus rufiventris
AATCACACCCTTGAGTGTGTTTTACTTTACCCACAATGGTAACATTAGAGAAAATAAAGGGATTTCTGAGCTGAGAATGGACTAGGCCCCAGTTGTGTGTTTTACACCTCTGCTACCTAAAAATGTAGAAGAAAGAAATGTCCTTTTACTTTTGCAGTTGCGGAGAGCAGATGATTCTTTATGGAAAATGTAACTCTCTAAGAATGTTTCTATTCTAATCTTGCTGACTAATCTTTCTTCTTCTAAAGTTTTAATCTTATTTAAGCAATAAATGTGTGATTTTGTGTTAGAAAAGCCAATCAACTACTCAGGCTCTAGCTAGGAAGCAATGTGAGCTCCCCTTTGTACAAGCTCTTCTCAAATGTGATTGTTTCCCCAGTGTCAAATTCCATGGATTTTAGCAGCTGAATGGGTACAAAATTTGACATGGTCAGAAACGTGTGCTTATAAAAACTTATTACTGCTGAATAGCTGGTGCATTCTTGGTGCACTCATGTGCGAAGTGCCCTTGGAGAGGCCGGGCTGGCAGCACTCTGGGCCTCATTAGCACACACACGCACCCATCCCAGCTCCCTCAGCCCATCCCGCTGTTCCCATGTGCCGTGGGCAGTGTGAGGCTGCGTGGGCCAGCGCCCTCGTGCTGTCCTCAGTTAACCCTGGGGCTGGCCCAGGAGGGGCAGAGCCACCAGGGCTCCGGAGCCAAGGCAAGCCCCGCGAGCCAGGCGGCTCCTGAGGGCTCATGTGCTGGCAATTACAGCCAGAGCAACGCTGGACTGACAACAACAGGGGAACAAACGCCAGGTCTTGTGAGCTTCCAGCTGACATTGCTGCTACACAGCCAGCTCCCATCTCCACAGCATGCTCCAGTAAAGTGCAGCAAGCGTGGCAAGCTACAGGCACATTTGGATGGTCACTGTAACCCAAACCCATGGCATCCATGGAGCCCACAGGGGTGTATGTATCTTAGAATCACCAAGTGGTTTGGGTGGGAAAGGACCATAAAGACCTTTCCATGTAGTTTCACGCCCCTGCCATGGGCAGGGACACCTTCCACTATCCCAGGTTACTCCAAGCCCTGTCCAGCCCAGCCCTAGACACTTCCAGGATGCACAAAGCCAACGGCTCCCACCGCACACAAGCACTGGATCAGTGTGCACCCACCAGATTTAAGAAAAGCTGCTTCACTCTCACAATTTGCTCCATTGACAAGGCCTTCCACTACCAAAACCTCTTTGCCTGGATTAGTGCTATCCCTAGACTTAGAGACAAATCTCACAAGTTATTTGGAATAGCTGAAATAACAGGGTTTGGGCAGCCAGGGCTGTGTGGGGCCCTGGTTAAGCACAGATGCTGAGCACACAGTGCCTCCTTCCTGGCCGTACCCAGCTCCTGCTTAGAGCAGTGCTTTGTAGCTCAGGCAGAGGGAACTCCAGTGCCCTGACGGAGCTGGGCGTGCTGGTCATCACAGGATGTCTCTCCCTGCCTCTCTGCACTGCAGCATTCACGGGCAAAGGGCCACAGTATCCCCTCTGGATGGAAAGGCATCACGGGTGAGAACTCTGGCTCTGAACAAGTAAGAGCAGGTGCCAACCGGGAGCTTGAGTGAGAAAGCCAGATTTTAATGAGTGCCCAAAGAAGGAGCAGGGAAACCTCCCTGGACACCGAGGGTTCCTGCAAATCCAGTTCTCATCTCCTTTGCTTTAAAGACTGCTCAACAACTTTTCTAATACCTGTGTGACTTAGGTGATTATATCCAACTGGTGTCATGTTTATAGTGAAAACACCTCCCAACACACGTTGATTCTGACAAGATAGTAATTAAAAAGAAAACAGCCCCAAGGTCACTATTTTTAAAACAAAAAAAATACAATTTTTCAATTTAAATTACTGTGTTGTTATTTGATTTGATTTTAATAGCTGAAGCTATCTCTGGGAATTGTTAAAATGAAAAATGTTATTGAAACAAACCATCTGAAACAAGCGCAAATATTTTTTTAACATCCAGTGACCTGAAAATCCATTTTTCACTCAGCTCCAGTTACCAATAATAATAAAGAAAGCAAAATATCTTTCTCCATTATAAATATGACATGCACAGGAATAATATCCAGTGCATCACATCCACTCCTTTATGAAAATTCTGCCTCACTACCTAAGTTTTCCTAGGAGCTTAAGATATCCCTTGCAGTATTAAGAAAAGATCTTAAAGGGGGATTCTGGCAAGGTTCAGCTCCATTTCACCAGAAGACAAAAGGTCAAAATAAGCCTCAAAGATAATAAGGAATGTCATTCATAGGTGGGATGAGAGCTAAATTACTCCACATTCAGGCAGAGCTTTAGTTTGAAAGACAAGAGTGGGGAATCCTTATTTAGCTATAGTGATTCCAGTGGCAAGGACAAGGCTGCTTCCACATGCAGGTTACATGCAGCAAGGGGTGTTGATCCCTAAAGCATGGAAGGAATAACTTTAAAGGGTTGAAACTTTGACATTTTTTAAAGCAGAATACTTCAGGTTTGGTCTTGGTGATCATTATCATTTCAAAGTTCACCTGCATTTATCATACAGGATCAAACAAAATATTTCTGCTCATCACAAGCCCCTCATTTTTTTCTATTCTTTCCATCTTGCCATGATTTTTTTTCAGGGTCCACAGGAAGCTTTATACAGTCTCTTTATACAGGCCACCAAACCAAGAATATTACATGGTTTTGCCTTTTTAAGTTTTCCATGTATTAAAAATGAGTATTCATGCTGTGGTCAATATGCTGTGAATAAATAAAAACCATAAATCCAAGTGAAATCAAACTCCTGACACTGCCTGCTCTGAATGCACAACTCCTCCTACTCTGCCCCAAGACAGCAAATCACACATATCCAGATACACAGAAAGAGAAAAGGAATTTCATGAGCCCCTGGACCAACAAAATTCCTCCTCTGTTCTCCTCCTGACCAGGGTCTTTGGGTTTCCAGCATTTTTCTTCCTGGCTGCTGTTAATTTTGGCAAGAGCAGTAAGCCACTAAGAAGTTACAGACCCTCTGTTCCACTCCAAAACCAAATTAGCTAACTTAAACCAGCAAAAAAAACCCCACACCTTATCAGATGCAATTTCCACTAGTGCCTGGGGGACAGAGGAAATCAGAAAGCACACTACAACCCAGCAGGAAATATTTCTGACCATGATTAATACTTCCTTTAGCAATGCAACAGAATCCTTGCAGATCTTTGGACGTCCTTGGAAAAATTCCATTTACTGCTCTGCAGGCCATATTTTGCTGTGAAAACCTTATTACACAACAGAAGCATTAACGGATTCAGAGTAAAATAAGAAAAGATGTATTATCCTAAAGATTTGGTGAACAGGGAGAGAAGAAGTTAAGAAAGGCACACAGGGTTTCCCTTTCACTCCATGTGATTATGTTGTGATAATGCCTGCTACAGACCTGTCCATCACTCGTGGACTCAGGTCAGAGAAGCTCTCTGACCCGACCAGCTGGGTGACACAAGCCAAACAATGACAAATTCAGCTTCACTTGCTCTTGCCAGAGGGATCTCAGGGTTGCCTGTTGAGCAGCTATGAGACAACCACACTTTCCTTTTATCCATCTTGGTTTTCTCTTTCTCTCTCTCTTTGTTTTTTCTGGCTAGGGAATTTGCAGGGATAGCTGCAGAGCTTGGAAAGGCCCAGTCTCTCATTTCTCCTATGCAGAAAGGTGCATTTCTAACTTTGGCTTCCTTACCTAGATCCCACATTCCCAATTTTGAGTAGACACAGAGGTAACTGCCTGGAACTACCTTGATAGGAGGTACTTTAAAGCCTTCCTCTGGCACAACAAACTCACCTTGCAAATTTCTAGGTATTGCTGTGAAGCTGCCCAGTGACATCCCACAGGGATGCAGGGAGCAAACTCAGCTCCAATTGCCACTGGATTGATTTGCTCCCTTCCAGTCATTGAGGAATGCCATGGCCACAGGCATGATAGAAGATAATGCTTTTATTGGGAATGGCAGAACACTAGCCCCATTTTCAAATTACCCTAAGGAGAAGCAGACTCACTCTGGAGTGCTGAAGAGTCAGCAACCAAAGACATTTGACTGAGGATTGTGCTTGGTCTAAAACTGGTCACCAAAAGCACAGGGGCAGACTACAACCCCCTGTGAATTACAAAGAGGGCTTAATGTGACTCAGGAAAAATCAAGATGATAATGCTGTTGCTGGCATGTGATTTATCCTGACCAGAATTTCGCTGTGGCATCACATTTTTTCCCTAGTACAATATGCCACTGCCTGAGCTTCTGTACTATCTCATCACCAAAGGCAGAAGGTCCCACAGAGCAGTGCTATCACACCCTCTCCCCCCAAACCCCCAGGGTCAGGGATTCAGCACTGACTCGGCAGGAGCAGGACCGCAGACTGAGCCACTTTGTGTCATTTCTCTTTGCCTTGCAAAGTCACCCATCCAAGGGGTGACAGAGCCCAACATGTTAAGCTAATGAGAACTGACAAGATCCCAACCTGAACAATAGATGCTCACCCTGGTTCTCTTCAGCTCCAACCAGCACAGGAACCTTTTGTTTCAGCAGCTGATGAGATACACAACAAATTGTAGAGACACTGAGTCACTAAGGCACAGTTACTTTTGCTTCTCCTTACTCCTTCCTCCAGAGCTCCAGCTTCTGTTGGTGCCCATGGCTCACTCTCCATCAAACTCCACCAAACATTGATATAAACCAGGAAAAGCCCCTGTCCGTGGTGGGCAGGGAAACCTCTAACTGCAGTTCATCATTCATGTCCAACACTTGGTTAAATAACAGCCAGTCTTAAGGAAAGCACAGATGAAGGCTGTGCCCAGACACCTTTTTGCATAGCACCAGTTTCCTAGAAATCTTGGATGTTCGCTGTACAGGTTTCTCACTCAGACTGTACAGAGCAGAGTCTACCTACAGTTCAGCTGCCCTTCCACACTGGTCACAGGAAAAGAAAGACTGAAGCACCTGCAGTTCTTGTGCCTAAAGTTGACAGGTTGTTACCCCAAGGGACTGAACTACATGGAGGAAAGAACAATTTTTGGATGTATCCCTTAGTGACCAGGTGAGGACACAGGCGCTGCTGGCAGATCATGTGTTGCTACATTAGAGGCACACACAGAAGCGCAAGATCTGTTCCCAAAGCAGAAGGAACTGTTCAGAAATGGGAAATCCAAAGTTTTTCCAGCTGTGGAGGTGTATTGGTAAGAGTGGCCCCTGCAGAATGGCACAGAGCAGGGCAGGGACCCCTGGGCCAAACCCAACTGCTGCTGACTAAAGCAGGAGCGGGAAGAGGCCTCAGGCTGGAAAAAGGAGCTGCTCTGCACTTATGGGCAAGGAGAAGCAAGGAGGCCCTCCCCTCCCGTGTCTGTGGCTGTGTTTTTGGCCTAGCAAAAAGGCTATGTTGCCCCTGATTAAGCTGTGATGGAAAACTAATCCTCTCCAACAATAGCCCAAGTGCTAAGAAACATTTGTGGATCTGGGCAGGAGAGAAAGCAAGGACTTCTTCTAAGGGCATTTGTTTCTCCATCAGTCTTTTGTGGTGTCTTTCCCTCGCCCACCTCCTTCTCCGCTTGGTTATTCCAGCATTAGTTTGCACGGGCTGTTTGCAGAGACAGAACAACAACTGCTTGGAAAGCCAGCAGAAACCTCTTCGCTTGAGACCAGAAATGTGCAGAATCCCCAAAGAACAAAAACGTTTGAACTTGCCTCCCCAAAAGTGTTGTATTCATTGACTTGCAAGCAGGGGGAACAGCCATAGTAATTTAACCTAGGGAAGAGTGCCAACAACTTATTTAATTGCAGAGTTTGTGCCAACAACCCCACAATACAACTATTAATACAAGTCTGCAGTACAAGACTAATTCTGCTAACCTTTTGCTGTTGCCTTTTAGTCAGGTCAGCGGCTGCATCCCTTCTGTGCTGACACTATTCAACAAACACTGGCAACTGCTTTTAAGCAAACACCAAATGGAACAGGGCAGGAGGGAGGGGAGAGGGACCATTGAGAAAATGAAGATTCCCCACCACCACCCCACCCCTCACTGTCCAAATGTTCCACATTTCTTTCTCCATTTCAAGCCCCTCTCTTGAAACTAGCAGTGTGTCTTGCCATGTATTTGCCCCTGGAAAACAGCCAGATCCTTGGTCTGGATTCCATCATCTCATTTCCCAGTTTCTATGAGACTCCATTTGAGAAATGTGGGTCTATCTCAGTCCACTGGCAAGAGTGGTCATCAATTAATGTATGAAAACATGGGGTCTGACACTGGGGACCAATCCACTTTTCCAAATGCAGCATTCCTTTAAAGAACACATTTTTTTACAAAAAAAAATTATAAAGAAAGCAATAATGGACGTGGCACTACTGCAAGTTTCCAAGGGCACGACTATTCTAGCCACTGTAAAGATCTTAAAATCCAGTATCAAATGATGCAGAAATCTCAAGCAGCATCATTCTTGCATGAGGTAGTAAACTCCCTGCTGCATTTGCAGACTCGCTGCTGCTTCACTCTTCACCCATCCCCACGTCTGGGGTTTTACACTTATATCTCGTGACTGTATCACAACTGTAAATTCCAACCACCTGGGAGCCCATTTCTTTATTACACTCATAAACAGCATTAAAGGGTTTGTAGCTTTTACCTTCATCCTGCTGCCACTAGCATGATAGACAAAATAAACCCTGCTCACAAGCTCAACAGAAAACCAAGGTAAAAACTTCCATACAGCTACAATGAACGCTCCTTCTCAGGAGCTCAGTAGCTCCCCACTGGTATCGGGAAATTTTCAGACCCTGCTGATGCTACAAACCAATTCCCCGCTCCCAAATGTCACGTTTAGGAAATGCCCCGCTGCCGAGAGCGGCTGTTAAGCCCCGGTATCTGCTGGATCTCGGGAGGGGCGGATGCGGCCGGGCCAGGGCTGCTGACGGCATCGCTGCAGAATGTGTGGCTGAGCCCCGCTCCGACACCCAGCCACGGCATTTGTCAGCCAAACCCCCCGTTCCACCGGGCCTCGCAAAATCCCTATTCTTGACCCAGAATGGGCAATGCTTTTCAGGCTGGCAGATTAGCTGGGGAGGCTGTGGGAACTGCAGAGCACTGCACCTGCCTGAAAAATGGCACCAGCTCAGCACAAGACGTTTCCAGAGGGGAAAGTTAATATATGGGAGGAATGCACATAAATCCTGTTATTTCTTAATGGGATTTGGGAGCTTATTTCTCACCCCGTGCTTTGAAATGTATCCCACAGCCTATTCTATTAATGAATTTAAGCACAGTGATTTTCTTATCAGCAGGAATCATTCTTCACTGAGGTTTGAGGGTTTTTTTGGTGGAATTTTTTAATGCAAGTGTGAAAAATTAATATTATGCTTGAATACCAGTTAGGATGTTAACAAGCTGTGTCCTGGATAAGCTGCTCTTGTTCTGCTCCCGTTGTTCTTTTTCTAACTTCAGTTTCAATTTCAAGAAATGTGGAGTCATTTATTTGTTGGGGTTTTTTTATGATTTAGGCAGTGGCTGGCTAAAAATGGAAAGATGGGACCTCTATTTCCAGTTCAGCTGCGTGAATGAGTTGACACTAACTTTCTTTTACTTCAAACAAGCAGCATTTGCAAAGTTTTTTTCCACCTCTCAGGTGTACTCAGTTGGTACTGAGGGGTACCAATATCTTTTGGGGTTTCCTGGCCTCTCTTTGCTGCCACTGGATGGGGATTCTCTCTAGGCTTTGGAAGCACACAAATGAGTTACAGAAATGTTCTGCCTTAGCAGTCTATTTTCAAAGGCCTCTGGACACTGTTCCTTTGACTAGCAGTGTTTGTTGGAAAGCAAATTACAGTTCACACCACTTTCACTTCCACAGATCCCTCCCAGTTCTGACTAGTTCAGAATATCCTGAGTTGGAAAGGACTCATAAGGATCAAGTCCAACTCCTGGCTCTGCATGAGACCGCTCTAAGAATCCCACCATGTGCCTGAGAGCATTTTCCAAGCACTCCTTGTGCTTTGGCAGGTTTGGGATCCTGTTCAGTGCCTGACCCCACTCTGTGTGCAGAACCTTTTCCTGATACTCTCAAACATCTCCTGACACAGCTCCAGCTGTTCCCTGGGATCCTGTCACTGGTAGGATACTTCCCGTGCAATAGATCGATGCTGGATCCATGCTTCACAATTCTGAGCTTCCTCAAAAGTTCCTGGTGGCAAACACCAATGAAATTTAAGATGAGATTAGCTCAGCTCCAGCTCTATTATCAATGATGGGTTTTCTTCCTATGCCTTGGGCTCCCAAGAACTGTGGGAAAGGTTGAAAGTAGTGGATTCTTTCATAAGCAAACATCTGTTGTGTACAAACACTGAGTTAAAGAGTGCATTCCCTGGATTTCATTTTAGGATAAGTTTTAAACCTCAACTCTGGCTGTATCTGCTACAGCCAAGGGAATAAGGAGATGTGACATTTTTCTGTCTAATCTTTCATGTAAGCTAAAGCCAGGGCAGGATTTATGGAGGCTTCATTTCTTGACCCTAAGGATTACATGTTATGTTGCATCACAATGAGATTCCTCCCTGTCCTGAGAAGAAAATATTTCTTCTCTTATCCCTTTCTGTGACTTTGAAGGACATTACACTCCATAACTCCAGTGGCAGCAATGAGGGGTGGAGACCTGATCTTTCAGAGCAGCTATCTCTGGGGATTTAGGCCAGAGCTTGGGCTGACCTCTGCTAGGGAGAAGATCTAAAGCATGAGAGGTCAGCTGGACACTAACCCCTGGCAGACACCATGCCCACCCCTTCTCAGCACAGAGAAATCTTTATTTTCATCATCTCCTTCCACAGGCACGTTCACAACAGAGTTGTCTGTGCCCTTTGGGACAAGCAAGGAATTCCCTGCAGCCAGGCTCCCTGTGATGGATCAGGGCACAGCTGGCACTGCCCCCTCAGCAGGTGACAGCTGTCCCTGGCCCTGCTGCAGCAGCAGTGCCCAGCAGGCCCCGCTCACATCAAGCACTGGGTTTGCCTGCGGCTGCTCAGTCAGTGCTGGGGAAGGGAACAGAAGTCTTTTTGTGCTGGAGAATGCTGGGCAGCCTAATGGAGGGGCTGACAATAGGAGTCTTTTCATGCAGCAGCTCCCTGGCTTTAAGAAAAGGTAGGGATCCTGTCCCTTGTGCTGGCATCAGCAGTCTCTGGAGAGGCCCTAATGTGAGCCCTGAGAAACCAGGAGAGTGGTGAGGAGCTGCCTCCTGCTTCCCCAAACAGTCTGCAGCATCCAGATTCCCTTGATACCTGGGATCAGACATCTGCCTTGCCACAAGAGTCAGGTGTGCCAGCAGACCTCTCACCATCACCAGCCCATCTGCAGAAGACTGGAAGATAAAGGGTGAGAAGGGGTGCTTTTTGGGGTGCTTTTTTAAACATTAACAACACAGGCCCCAAGCCATTCTTCAGCAGCAAGGAGAAAAATAAAGTCCATATAGAGAGGAAATCTTCAAAGAAAAAATTGCAGTAAATTTAAAAACACCACAGAAGATGTCACCATGCCTCTGGCTCAGTTTCATGTCCTAGTGCCCAGGCCAACAAGTCTCTCATGACTCTGCCAGCTTCAGAGAAGCCTCCCTAATGTGAGCATGGGCCATGGGCTTTGTGCCTGCAGCCCTACAGAAAGGGTAACAGTTCCTGAACTGTCACTTGTCACTCCAAGGGACACAGGGGACAGATGCAAAGGAACTTTGCCTGTCAGTGCACCAGGGAATTATGTTTTGTTTATGGGACTCTGGGCATTCCAGCTGGTACTGGGAGAGCACTGATTCCCAGTGTTTGGAGCAGAGACAGGGCTAAGTGTCTGTGGCCTTTTGAGTTTTGTTTTGTCAAGAATGGTGAACATTTCTCACTGCACGTCACTGAGTGCTCTAGGAGCTCTCCCAACCAAAAACAGCAGAGAAGGAGCACAGGCAGGGGAGCCTTATGAAGGCAGCCAGGTGCAGCTCCTGCAAGCACCGACTGCTGTTCATTGCATCAGGCTCCAGACAAGGTTTAAACACCTTACAACAATTCCGGCCTATTTCTCAGGCTCTGTCCCAAACTGTTCCCATTATTATTAAACTTTTATTGCTTCCTACATCCCTGCTGAGAGGCAAACCTCAGAGTTTGTGTCATGCTTTTGGCATGAGGTCCCTGCAAACGACCTGCCCTTTTGAGTGAAGGGAACCCATGAACTGCAGCACAGCATGTGAAAAGTGTTCCCACACAGCCACGATCCCAGGGAGAACGCTTTGGATGCTTTAATTCCTAGGCAAGAGAAACAACTCCTTTGTTAGTATTGTCAACACGGAGCTCAAAAGAAAAGGGCATTTCAGAGGCCTACAACAGCCAGAACTGTTCCAAAGGTTTGTGTAGAGAGGAGAAACACACCACAGAAATACCTCTCCTGGCTCCAAAACGGTTGAGACTGATTAACATTAATTACCTTAGGTTAAAAATTCCTAGAGAAAATTGAGAGGGAATGAAACCTTCTGTTACCAGTTTGCCTTTGCTGCCTCTAACAGTCAGGGCTTTCATTTCTGCATTTTTTGATCTTGCAGCTAAGAGTGAGCCAAAAAAGTAATTTGGAAATAGAAATCTGGGTTTTCTTCTGTGCATTATCATGATTTTGAGGCCACAGAATATTGGATTCTAATTAAACATTTGGTATCACCTGAAATCACTTTGGCATTTGTTATTGAAGTTCTATTTCCAGATGAAGAAACCACTTGTTTAATGAAATTTCCACTGCAAGCAAATCTCCCCAAATCGGGCCAAAAATTACAGGCTTCTAAATTGCTAAACGGGTATAATAAAAAATCAGAAATTCAACTGTAGGACCCAAGATCTGCAGACGAATGGAGGTCACCTCAGGGAATCTGACTTCTACTAATTTTGAAGTCTTAGTGACACTTTGAGTTACTTTTTAAGCAACAGCCCTGGTGGTTTTTTGGTTTGTTTTTTTTTTTTAATTAAAGTAATTAAAAACTTGAGAACCTTCTTGCCAAAGGATTATTTGACAACATGATATTGACTACATTTCATACCACAGAATCAATATAAAAGGGAAAATACACAGTGTTCATTTGCCTCTTTTTGGGCACTGTCCCACTGCTACCCAGGGACATTCTGGTGCTCCTTTAGGTACTGAGTTTTGGACATTTCCCTGAGGTGCAGCACAAAAGGAACATGTAACTGACTACCTTTTGCCATCCTTCCATTCCTTTCCTGCTGGTACAACAAATACACGTGCTGGGAGGATTCCACAAAGCTTTATTCTGAGGCTTGTCTCAGGGAAAAATGTGGGTCAGATGTAATAAATTTATGGTCTGCTCCCACCTCCAGCAAAATAAACGATGAATAGACCTGCCTGGAGGACCTGGAATCGGCTGTCTTTCCACAGGGGAAAAAAGAGCAGCATTAGCACGAAGAATCAGTGTGCTTTAGCCACGCAAATTCCCATCAGCTGCACACCCAACATTTCTAGGAGCTCAGTTAGGCTGAGCCAGCAAAGCTTTACTTCTGGTTTTAGCTGGGAGTTTGCCCACGTGGGCACTCAGCTACCTCCCCCCTCTAAATCAGCCTGTCCTGCTGCACGGAGAGCAGCAACAGCTCTGTACAGCCAAGGGCATCTGACTCAAAGGCACCAAATAACTTGATGTATTTGGAAGGCAATACACTAAAAACATACTAAAGCTCTGGTAGCTGGCCCTCTAAACCAGCACCTTGCACCAGCTGAGAGCACAGCCCTGCTTTTTGCACTTACACTCTCAACTGCTGCTTCCCTCACTTTTGGGTAATTTCTTGGCATGTCACTGGTGGAGAAATGTGTCTTGCCCAAGGGCTGCCCAAGACTGTGAGAAGCAGTTTTTGTGCATGTGTGCCTTTTGTAAATTCACTCCTCTTGGTTTTGAGCTTCCTTTGCAGCCTTTGGTGTGAAGCTGAGACACATCAGTACCCTGGGTGCCCAGCAGTTCCTGAGGGGTACTGTATTCACACAGATGTGTTATCTCTCTACTATCCTATAACAATACATCAGTGTCACTTTGTTTTAAGTCATGTTTCAAGCTGTCATGGGCACCAGCTTAGATATTTGCTGAAATGTCCACTCTTATTTACTCAAAGGCCATTTAGCACCACTCTGTCAGTGCAAACAGACAGGTAAGTAGACATAAATACAATTATTTGCCAACAGAAAATAAAACCTGTTAATTATGAAAAATCAGAAATTAAAAACTGACATCCACATTTCATGGTATTTATGTGTAATACTATTTAGAAGTGTTGTTGGATCATTCCCAGTGCCTGCACTTCAATGGTCCCTTTTAACCTAAAACTTTCTGTGATTCTCCAAGCACTCTTGTACAGAACTAAACCTGTAACATAATTCATCATTTCCCCACAGCTCCTCATTACTTTACGCTACACTCAGGCGAGGAATGCTGAATTAACTAAATGACTAATATGCAATTAATTCTGAAGAGCTCCCAGTGAATTGAAGCACCAGAGGAATTTCTCAGTTGAAACTGGAAACCAGGAAACGGGAGCTGCCTGAATTGCAGAAAGCAGAGCTTTCACATGCAGCCATTCTCCAGCTCTGCATCACCCATGCATGAGCAAAACACTGAAATGCTGATGCTGATAGCACAAACCAGGCAGGAGAAAAAAGGGAAAACCCAAAAAACCCAACCAAAAAGACAACCCAGCACATTTTTGCAGAGTTGTTTCAGGAAAGGCAGGCACAAGTCATGCAGCTCCCAGTGGCACTATGCACACTCCAGGAATGTTTGACATTAAGGGGCCTGGTTGTTGTGGAAACCAAATCCCATAGATTAATTAATGTTCAGCAGCCAGAGCCATCTCCCATCCTCCCTGTCTCCCTGCCCCTAATTAAAAAAAAAAAAAAAGAAAAAAGGGGAAAAAAGGGGGAATGTGATTTTTACGTCACAGAAGAATGTCATAGCAAAAAGAAACTCTTTCCTCACAACTGCAGAACTATGCCAGGAACACTGAACAGCCTGTGTTAGTCACAAGTATTTATAAAATAAAAATTGTAACACAATTTCAATTTCAGTGAGGCTGCTTTTGCTGTCTGTGGCTATGCCAAGCTGTCTCCAAGAAGGTCTGGCAAGAAAGATGATTGTGTGAAATTTCTAAAATCCCTTTATGATGAAAGGATTGTAATGGGTGCCCCCTTCTTTTTTTACTTTCAACATGTGAATGTAGTAATCACAGCTTTACTTCAGTGACTGACAGTCCTCATGTGAATATGTTTGCACAGGGAACTGCAAGGGGATTTGAAAATTGCAAAGGATTTGAACAACACTGATTCTGAGTATCAGCATTTTCCTTTATCTGCTGCTGGTTCTGATCCATCAAATTCCCCTCATACATCCCAGTTTGCAGGAGGAAGTAAGATTGGACATAAGTCTCTCTGTGCACTGGTAGCTTGACATACACACTATGAACACAGAATGCACCAGACTGATGACACAGGACATATGTGGTTAGGACTCATTAGAGGTGAAATTGCAAAACTACCTATAGCCTATTTGCAGAATGGTTTTAAGGCCATAGGTCAAACATATTTCAGATATTCAAAGATTTAAGGTGCTGCTTTTGAAAATCAATGGTCTGCAGCACCTGCACCTTGTGGTAGCTGGGTAACAGACTGGTTCTGATGAGAATGAGGAATTCCTTCTCCCATTTTTTCCCCCTCAGAATATCCTTGTGAGCTGTGCTACTAGCTGCCTGTTGAAAATACCCAATAATGAAATAATAAAAATCATGAAGGTGCCCCATACTTCACAGATATTTAGTAAGTAGGGTGAGCAAACTGAGCAAACCACTAGCACAGCACAATATATACACTTACCAAACAGGTGCAAGTAGCTCCTGCACTGTTTCACACTCCTAATTAGCCAACATTCCACCGTGTGACTGCAAGCACTCGCTTTGTTTTACCTCAGGAGTGCTGGGGATGGATTGCTGACCGTGCTCAGATATGCCACAACTTCACGACACAAGATCACTTCACCAGAGCCCTCTACTCCCTCCCATTCACACAGTGAAATAAATACAGCCAGTTTCTGCAAGCCACAATGCTTCCTGTGGGACAAAATCTGCACTTGGATAGCTGAACAATGCCGAGAGCTCTCCTGTGCTTTTCAAATATACAGCTCCGAGCAAAGCTGCTGACTGGAACAGGTGCTCAACACTCAAAACCCAAGCCAAATAAAACAGTTATAAATTTCAGCGTTACTTGCACAACCCTGCCCCTGCGTTGGGCACCGCTCCCACCTTGCTTGCACGGCACAGAAAACGAGAGAAGTACCTTTGAGATGATTAATGGCTGTCCGTGCTCCAGCCCGCCCTTCAGCGTGAATCCCCATGGAGCCCCTCCGTGCAGCAGTGCCTCCAGGTAGATGTATCGTCCCTTGTGGGTGATGCTGCACTCGGACGGGGATATGCTGGTGTTAATGTTGTCTAACATCCTCATCTGTCCTAATCACATACTCAGGCAAACACAAAACCCTCTCAGGCAGTCACAGAGAGACCAGGCTGCAAATCCAAGTCCCCAGAAGCCCACCACAAGTCATCCCTGAATACGAGAAACGAGAAGAGCCTGAGGTGACAAGTTCTGCTTCAGAGCCGGAGTCCAAGGTGACGGGTTAAAAACAGCCCCATCAACATTTCACCACGCTGCTTCTCCCTCAGGATTTTAGTTTCAGCACTCAGCTCTCCCCAGTCCCAGGTACTCTGGGCATGGGAGAAATCTCGGTAAAGATTTTTCTTCCTGCCTTCGGCAGATCAAATCTCTGCTTTTCAAGATGGGGGCAAAAAAAAAGGGAAAAAAAGGAAAAAGAAAAAGTTTATGGATTTAAAAGCCTCTGGCCGGTAAATTGCCAAAATCCAAACGAATGCTTCATTTGTGATTGATTATCAGTCTTTTCTTCCTTTCTGCATGCGATTTACCATTACAATGGCCTTTTTGCCTCAGCCCACTGCACTAAAAGAATGGAAGCGTCTTCTCCCTCTCAGCTCTCAGTTACTCTGTTCGCTTACTTCACAATTTTCTGACTTGTCAAAAAAAAAAAAAAAAAAAAANAAAGGCTGGGGGAGGAGGAGAGAGCAAGTCCATTCCTAAAACCCTTTAGAGGGGTTTAAAATGTGAAATAACTCCATACTTATTGGATTAAAGGGTGAAAAAAAAGCTACTGGGAAAACTGGAGAAGCAGGTGAAATGAATCCTCTGGGAAAAATGTTAAGGCAATAGCTGAACTCTTTTCATTTTCAGTGCTCTCCCCGATGAGCTGCCAGAGCTGCAGCAGCTACTGCTGCTCTGAGGGAGGGTGAGGAAGTGAGGGGGGTGAGAGAGAGAGAGAGAGGGATGGATTAAGGAAAGTAAGGCAGCGCTGCCCAATTGTGCACATCAAGCACGCAATTATAAAATGCAGTGTGCAAAAGCTGGGGCTCACCCTTTTATTACAGCCCCGGAAACCACCATCTTTCTATTGTCCCTGCCAAGGAATTGTAACAATCCCAACTGCCAGTTGCTGAAAACACAATGGACGTGTTCCAAACCAGCTCAGTGGAGCACTGCTAATAATTCTGCTCTCATAAAGTGCTTTTCCTCTGCATGGAGTATGCCAGCTTCCCAGGACATATTTCTTTTCCCCATTTACATTGCCAGAAAAAGGCTGATGCTTTCCCAATAAATGGAATAAGAAATGACACCAAAAGGTCTGGATACTTTTATTAATGTAAGCAGTTTCCTACCGTAGGTGCATGTAGACTTAGAGACTTGGCTCACCACTTACCTTGTGTCACAGCATGTGTCTCTAAAAAGCAGCTCTAAAAAGATCCTATCCAGGTGCTTCCACGTATTGGAGACTCATAACCAGCTAAGGAAAAAGGTTTGATCACCCAAAAAGGGCTGCCAAATACTGTGCTATTTCCTCAGGGGCTCTTATTCCACACAGGAGTTCCTCTCAGGACAGAGCTGAGATAATCCTTGATGGGATGCAACCAAAAGAGACCCGGGCTCGGAAAAGTGCTTTTCACACAGAACAATAAATCTGAAGTTTTGCACAGTTTTGGTGTAAGGGAAAATAAATTTGGAACAGTCACATCAGAACCCTTCCCCTAATCAAGCACTGCACTGCTAAAGCAGGAAAAATTACCACTGATTTCACTTTTTAGAGGTCCTAATCAAACCTTGTATTTATCATTAATCAAGGCAGCTGGCAACTGCTCCGGCGTTTCCTAAATTCCTTCGAATATTCCAAGTTTCTTTTGCAGATGAAGTTCACCGGAGCAACACTGCCCCCGTCTGCTGAAACCAGAAACTGTCACGGTTTAAGCGCACCGATTTGCATGCTAACATTTCCTTAGCATCTACTACACTTTTCCCTTTGAAAAATGAAGCAGGATCTGTCCAGAGTGCCTGATCGAATCAGAGACAGGAAATTCAGCTCATTTTGTACACACTTGTTACTGCCCTTTCGGCAGGAGAACTAAACACTAGGCTTAGTTTAAACCTATCTGCTGCTCAGTTCTATCCTGTAAGAGGCAGATTCACAGTTTGTCTCTAAAGAGAAGTTTTGTGAAATAATGTGGGCCCTCCTACCTTTCACAGAGAGTGACTTGCTGACAGCCATACAGGAAGCATGAAAAGGCTGAGAAAGAAGTGCTCCTTTTCCCCTGGTCCCTGGTTTTATCCCTGAAGAACTTCTCTTTTCCTTCCAGACAGGGCTCTGTGCAAGCTGAGGAGCGTCAGGAATTTTAAATAATGGACATCCTTCAGGCACCAGTGGGCCCAGCTTCTTCCTCGCCCCAGGAGTCCTGAAGGCATTCACCTAAATCTGCGCTGGATGGAACAAAACACAAGTGTCAAAAGACACAATTCTTCTGGACCCCTTCGGGAATGAATTGCTCTCTCCTAGGGTAGCAATTCTCCTGGAAGTTTATTATATTAAAAAAAAATCAGGAATAAATAAATAATATGGTTTTCCTATACTTACCTCCCATCAGCTGTAACGTATGCATCTCCTTAGCTCTGGAAAATGTCACTCTGGCMTCTAAAAGAAGAAATAACAGGAGGGAAAACATGTTGAGGCTCTGCATGGTATCAAAGGGATTGCAATTATCAACTAATGTTCAAAAGGTGTTTCCACAGGAAAATTCCTAGGGCTACACAGGGAGCCTCCACTCGGATTCCCAGTTGGATTTGAGTTCATCTTCCTTCCAAATCACAGAATAAGCTTGTCTGGATAGGCCTGAGGTAAAAACGTGAAAAATCTGACAGTGAAAGGGGAAAAGAGAGATCTGAGAGTGAAAGAACAAAGCTGAGAAACAGAAGTAACCTGTGAAATCAACGAATCCACATCCATCTGGTGTTGGAAAAGGTACTTGCCTTTGAAGTCTGAAAGGAAAGAATTTTCTTTGGAGAATAGGAAAGAGATTCTCCATTTAATATTGCCTCTGGCACAGAACTGCTGTGGGTTGCTCAGCTCCTCAAAGCAAACTGAAAAGCAACAAGCCAAGGGAAGGAATGGATCCATCCCTCCAAGGAGAGCACAACTGCTACCACAACTGAAGGATGCAAATCCAGGGCATTTGAACTCAGAACTGTATCTGAATTTTCATGCATCTGATGTCACCACTCTGCTGAAAACAGAGCTCAGATCAGGACCCAGAGTCATCACAGGGCAACATCACAACCGTACAACGTTCCCAGCCCAAATAAGATGATTACTAAACAGTCCAAGTCACTCTCAGAGCCTTTAACCAGCTCTGAAGTGGCTGGTGGGTATGGCCCAGGTATTTGAGTAGTGTCTGCTGGCAAAAATCACTCCAATCCCTTCCTCTGAAGCTCTGTCCCCCATGTACAGCTCACCGTCCTCTCTCTGAGAGGAATGGATTCTTCTAAACACAAGCAGTTTATATTTGCATCTCCATGCCTTTTCAGAGGTATTCCCAAATAGGAGGAAAGTTACACAGGAATTTGATCCTAAGAGAGTGACAGGGGCTGCTGGGTGCTCCAGACCTGCACTCCCAGGAAACAAGGGATAAAAAAGGTACCTGCAGCCAAGACAGGTGGTGTTCTGCAAAAAAAAAAAAACAAACCAAAAACCAAAAACCAAAAACCAAAAAACAAAAAAACAAAAAAAACCCAAAAAAAACAAAACAAAAAAAACCCCCACCTTGCCAGGATCTGTCCTTCAGCACTAGGTGGATGGTTTTCTCTCTTGTAAATGAAAATGATGTGGTACCCTTGAGGGACAGTGATGTGTTTTTCATCTTAGCCAGATATTTAAATAAATCAACATACCTGTCTGTCTCTTGAGTTTTCTCAGACTTAATCTCTCCGGTTGAGGATTTTGTTTGGGGCCCAGTTTATTCACCTGTTCCTGGAAACCTGTATCAATGTGGTCTTTTGAATAACCTGAAACAAGGGACAGCCCACAGATACCTGTGTGTTCCTTCCTGAAATAGAGATCCAGAATGGCACAGTCAGACGTGTAATTTCCTATTAAGTGATCACGTCTTGACTCTGTGCCCTCTCCCTCACCTTGAAAGTACCAGGGAACATAGAAACTTGTCCTCTCTGACAAGATTTGTGTAAAAATAGAATTATTCCATTATTATTATTGGAATTAGGGCAAGACACCTTTGAATCTCTTGCTTTTGACCCTCTGGGATTTTCTTTGGCAGTAGAGTCCCCTCACCCCAACTTCTGCCTTCAGTCAGCTGAAACGCTCACCCCTCCAAAATATGCCACCTTACTAGCCAAATATCATACGGAAAATCATCCAGGCCCTTTTCCTACCCGTGTGAGAGGATTTCTACCTCCAGCCTCAACCGCGGCATCGCTAAACCACCAGCGCCCGCCGAGCACAAAATGGCGCCCGCGCCGTGAGGGGCCCGCAGCGGTGTCGCGGAGCGCTGCGGGCCCGGCGCTGCACGGGCGGCCCTCACGGCCTCGGGCGAGGCGGGAAAGCGTCGGGGCCTGACCCGCGCAGGGCAGGCGGCTCCTGGCGCTGCCGCCGGAGCCCTGAGGGGATTCTCTCCCTGAGGGGATTCTCTCCCTGAGGGGATTCTCTCCCTGAGGGGATTGTCTCCTCCGCTCGCCTTCGCGGCCCCTCACGGCTGGGCTGTGCCACCAAGGGCCCCGCTTTTCTCCCCGCTGTGCCCGCAGGAAGCCCCGCGGCGCGGCTTTTTGTGGCAGGTTTGTTTGAAGCCTTAAACTAAGAAGGTGTGGCGGGTGCTGCTGGAGCCGCCTCTGGCCTTGCTCTGTGCCCACACGGCTTCCGAAGCACGAGGCACACGGGAAATCCAGATGAACTAAACACGAAACTTGTCAAAATAATCTGATTTAAAACTGTCAGTGACAGATTTTTGTCTCTTTCCTTCTCCTTTTTGTGTCTTTTCTCCTCTTTCTCATCTTATTTTCTGTCTTTATACTTTTTCCCCTTTTTTTTCTCTTCTTCCCCCCCCCTCTTTTTTCTCCCTCTTCTTCTTTTTTTCATCTTCTTTCTCTTCTCTTTTTTTCTCTTTTTTTTTCCTCTTTTTTCCTCTTTTTTTCGTCTTTTTTCCCTCTTTTTTCTCTTTTTTCTCTTTTTTTTCTCTCATTTTTTTCCTCTTTTTTCCTCTTTTTTTTCCTCTTTATTTTCTCTTTTTTCCTCTCTTTTTTTCTCTCATTTTTCTCTCATTTTTCTCTCTCTTTTCTCTCTTTTTTCTCTCTTTTTTTCTCTCTTTTTTCTCTTTTTTTCTCTTTTTTTTCTCTCTTTTTTCTCTTTTTTTCTCTTTTTTTCTTTTTTTTCTCTTTTTTTCTCTTTTTTCTCTTTTTTTCCTCTTTTTTTTCTCTTTTTTTCTCTCTTTTTTTTCCTCTCTTTTTTTCTCTCTCTTTTTTCTCTTTTTTCTTTCTTCTTTTCCTCTTTATTTTTTCCTTTTTTCCTCTCTTTTTTTCTCTCATTTTTCTCTCCTTTTTCTCTTTTTTTTCCTCCTCTTTTTTCTCTTTTTTTCTCTTTTTTTTTTCTCTTTTTTTTTCTTTTTTTTTCTCTTTTTTTTTTNCTCTGCATCTGGGTTCACCCTGACAAAACAAACCAGGAGATTTGAAAAAGAAAAGGAGATAAACTTGCCTCCCCCTAAATATCTTTAAGTCCTCCCGGGATGGGGTGACTAGGGGTTAGCAAGCAATGTTTTTCAGGACTTCAGTAATTCTTCCATCAAGATGTTTATTTGCTCATGACTTTCTGCTGCTTTTTCTTTCCGTGCTGACAATCTCCTGGTTTATTTACTGCCACAAAAATTCTGTTTTGGAAGAATCTCTGCACCTCACTTTTCTAAGTGTCACTTTAGTGGACACGTGGAATTTGTTGGGACACCAGTTAAAAGAATTAAAAGAAAAAAAACTGAAAGTAATTTTAGTGGTTTCACTGAGAGATTTGTCCTTTCTTGTTTGATATGTTGTAATTTTTGCTCCGCCACCCACTTGAGTTAGTTACTTCCTTTCAAAGTAACACTATCCATAGCTTGATACTTAAAAACAGAACATCGAAATGATTACATTTCTGACAAGTGAAACAAGTTACTGTTGCCAAGATGGAATTTCTGCCAGTGTTTTCTTTTGGCAAGAGCATTGAGCAGGTAAGAAATGAGCACGAGGTGGCAGCACTGCCTCGAGAACCTGACAGTGCCTGCGGCTTGCAAGGAGCACACAAATCCTGGTGGAGACATCGTTCAGTCTGGGTTTTGATTGTAGTGTAGGAAACGTTAAGAGTAATCTTAATTTGAGGATTAACATGAGGAGTCTGGGGCTGGTTCTCCTTTGATGGTTCTTACAGTTTCTAATTTCTCCACCTCAATCTTCCCATAGAGAACAAGCAAGAAGCCCAAATTTGGTGCGTCCACATCAAGTCTGTCACCTGGAATCTACAGTTTGTCAGCTCCATCCCCAGTTAGAAGTGAATGAAAACAAGGTGTGTATGGATTTGCTGTTAGCATTGGTGCCAGGGAAACTGAGTGTGTGGAGATCTGAAATGTTCCAGAGACAGGAGGAAAGTTCTTTTGATGAGGGATTGTTTCAGAAAAACTGTCTGGATACCAGGATGAATTACATTATCTTAAACTCTGCACAGCCTTGCAGACTGGTCCATCATCTCCTCCTTTCAGAGAAAGTGAGCACTACTTGGTACAAAATGTGTTTTTCTGGAGATTTCTGAATGTAGCCATGGTGAAGGGAGTCCTCTGTGAGAAAAGGTGTTTTTTCCCGAAGTGTTACTTTACCATTCCAATCAGCATTTAAGTTGTACATAAGAGACTTCTGAAGATCTCTGAACCTCAGTTTAGATCCCTGTTAAGCAACCTTGGTCCCTTAACACATATTTTGCAAGACTTATCCAATATTCAAGAAGTAAGCAACAGCAGAAGTTATAATTAGCAGAAATGCCCTTTGGTAATTCTGTTTAAATTCATAGTGTTGAAATGAGTAGCTCTGAAATGTCTTTGTCAGTGTTTTTTAGCATTATTTACATTTTAAATTATTATTAAGAGGTCAAAAAAATCCTGAATTTATTTAGAAGGGAAATGACTTTAATTTCTCATAGACTGAACTCCATAAAAAAGAGACAGCAGGAAGCCTAGAAAAAGAGCAGAACAATAAATTTTGGGATCAGAACACAGAGAACAGCAGAGAGCAGCTCAGGAGGCAGCTGGACAAGAGAAACTTGCAGCTGCAGAGCATGGAAAAGGCACTGAAGGGAATGAGGATGGAGTGTCACAGGCAAATGGAGTGCCAGGTTGGTGGTTTTGACTCTAAATCTCCAAAATGGCTTTTTGTACTTTGCCAGGAAGTTTAATGCCACCAGATCTACCAAACAAGT
Organism: Turdus rufiventris; assembly: GCA_013186435.1. Classification (NCBI taxonomy): domain Eukaryota; kingdom Metazoa; phylum Chordata; class Aves; order Passeriformes; family Turdidae; genus Turdus; species Turdus rufiventris. The sequence goes on from PYHW01009522.1 coordinate 2,128,092, forward strand.
TGTTGAATGTGTTTTTTTCAACTTGTTTGTAAGAGTGGGTAGTAAGTCAGAGGCCTTCATAATGCTTTACTTCATGCAGTTTTAAATAAAAATGAGTTTGTGTTTATGAACCAGGGAGTGCTGTGTTAAAATTCCTTCTGACAGAATAGAAACTGCCTTCACATTGCCCTTTTTTCAGCCCCTCAAAAATGAGCTGCAATCAGATAACCTTCTTTGCATTATGAATAAGGATCCAGTTGATTCCTTGATTTTCTACCAAACCATAGGTTTGAGCTAACTCAGACATCGTTCTACCTTTTCTCAGTCCATTTTTTTTTGTTGAAAATCCTCCCACCAGGAAGTTCACTCTTTTCTTCTGTTTGTGCTTTGCACTATCACCAGCTTCTGAATCATAGTACTGTGTGCTTTAAATGGTGCTTGCAGGAATTAAATCACAATAAATTATTCATGTAATAGTTTTTCCCCCAACTTCACAGTGCAGCCAGTTGAGTTTTATCACTTTAGCCTGAAGTGCTCTCAATTTTGTATTAACATTGCCAGTTGATATATATTTTTTTACATCTATTTAACCTTTTTCATTTCCTGTCTTTAAAAAACCAGTATTCTGCTTAGTTATTTAGTTGGGCAATGCCCCTGGAATTCTAACAGCACTCAATTAGTAGGGCAAAGGAGGATAATAGTATAACATTATCACTACCCATGAGTAATTCTCTGGTGAAAAGCAGCTGCCAAAAGGCTGGTGTGAGCTGGAGTGACCTGGGTGAGCTGAGTGTCCATGCCAGAACAGAACCAGAAATACCAAGTGTTGCTGAGAAGCAGCAGACAGGCAGCACTCAGAACTCCCAGCTGAGGACACTGCTTATTTCTCAGACAAGAAATACAGGATGGGGTAGTCCCATGCAGGTCGGCATCTTCAGATGGAAAACCACTCCAGACAGGGAATTTCATCATCTTTGGTGAGAAGGCATGGAGGGGCTGCTACAAGAATGGAAATCGTGTTGATATGCTACACTTGGTGAGGCTGGTTATTCTCTAGAGCCATCAGATCCAATTCTGCTGCACCCTGTTTGCCTGGGTTAGCAATTTTCACATGAGTAACTTCTCTGTTTCACTCAGGTTTTCTTTCTTGTCCCAAACAGGGGTTTTAAGCAGCGGTGTCCACACATTTTTGTGGTTATTTTATCGATCATGTATATCACACATAATTGTTTTTTATGTAAGCAGAGCGCAAAGGATGAGAAAGAAGCCAGAATATGTGAAATGGAGCTGGAAAAGGTTCAGCTGCTCAACACATGCACCAAGAGGCTCCAGGCACTGAATGATGCAAAACTGGGAAAAGGTGAGATCCTGCAGGAACCCCAGGCTGGTCTTACAGGTAGGGAGCCTCAGCTCAGCTCCCACAGCTGCTAATTTGGGCTGGTGTTAAAAATAAAAGAGCAGCCTGCTGGCTGAATCCAAATATGGCTGCTGGTGCCCCGTGGGGTTCCTGCCAGCACAGGATGGTCAGATTGTTCCAGGGAGCCGTGTCATGGTGTGGCATTCTGGCACTGGAGGGGGAACACAGGCTTTATGGCCCATCTCACTATGGGCAAAAAATCTGTGAAACTGCCTGAGTCAGGAGATCTAGTAAATCACAGAATAGCAACTTGATCCTTTTTTCCAAGAGTGGTATGTGAGAGCAGTACTGGATCCCATTAACCATCTGTGGTCAAATCAGAGTGAAACTTTGTGTTGTTGCAAATTTGCTTCAATATTATTATAAGCTGATACTGTAGCTTCAATGTTTCCACAACTGAAGTGTGGGAAACCCCATCAAGATAAATTGTTACAATACATACTGATGTATAAAATTCTAAAAATGAAAATACTTCTGATATATATCATTTGCAATTTCTAAAATGCAGGATCTGGACCCAAAGCAGCCACCAAAATCTAAGGATATTCTCAGTGAAATCTGCATGGCAACTGGTTGGATGCTGCTGGTGACATGCTTTGCTCTCTGCACACCCCTGGATCCTCAGGAAGAACCCCTTGGGAGCACTGCCTTTATCACAAGTTGGCAGCAGATCAGTACTCTTAGTCTAGAGGAATTAAATTTTTTTGTCACTCTAATTTCAATCTTCACTTTCTCTCACAAGAGGAATTTGAAGGTTTGAAGATGAATTGTTACTGAGCCTCATCTTTTTGCAAGATGCAATATTTAAGCTTCTCAAGGGGTTAGTTCAGATATTTCAAAGATTAAAACCAAAAATCTGCAGAAGATTAATGTCTGTAGTTTATAAATTTTTGACTTGTAGTTGATGTTTTATCATGAGCAATTATCATTAATTTTAGTGACCCACCCCAGCTGCTGCCTTTGAAAGAGGAGCCAAGTGCTGCATTCAAAATACAGCTCTACATGAGCAATACAACATGTGCCTCAGAGAATCAGTGACCAAGGTGGGGAACCTTGATTATTTTTGCTCAGGAGCTGCAGGGCCCAGGCTACTCCTCATCTTCTGCTTCAGGGAAGCTGCAGCACAATGTGCCTCTGTCACACCTGCACCTGCCCAGCTCTGCCCCTCAGGTGAGTGCCTGCCTCAGCATGGGACACCAGCATGTCCCAAACACAAAAATAACATGGAATTTCCACATGGGAGAGCATCCAAGAGCAAATTCCTAACACCAATAATTTCTGTAGCTTCACATGTACTGTGTCCTCTCATAACTTCTTCTTTTTGTGGGACAAGTAAAAAATCCTAGAGACTGTGCTAAGAATTTATTTTACCTCTACCCCAAATGACATTTATGATCTATTAAGTTTGAAGGTACTGATCTGTAAGCAGTTTGGTTTTCACTTTTTTTTTTTTTTTGCACATTTGACAGTGAAAATAGATTTGTACATAGTCCTTCATGCATTTAATCATCTGCTTGATATTTGTATTTTCCTCCAAGCTGGCTTTCATTGATTTTGATCAGTTTTATCCACATCATTTGTCTTCCTTTTGGTTTTGTACACGTATCTTTAGATTTAAATGAAACTCTAGTGTTGCTCTGATTTTTCATTACAGAAAGCATCAACTCTAATCTCTCATTTAAAAAAATAAGCTATTTTCTTTATAGATTTTGTATAAATATCCAGAAGTGATCTGATGTACCTCCCAGGTATTTTCATTAATTTCATCCTCAATACCTATAGGAGGCCACAAGTTACTGCAGGCATTTTTCAGGAATATTTTCTGGTTCACTTCCCGATGTGGTGGCAAACATTTACATCATGGAACAAAGGGTAGTTCCTTCTGTGAAATCCCTGCAGCATCAGGCACTCCCACTCTCTTTTCTCTGAGTTCATCAATTTATACTTCTGAAGATAAAGAAGGAAAAAGGACTGATTTTTAATTTAGTACCACAGTGAGGACCCAACAGGTTACAGGAGCACTTGAGACAAAGTCTACTTTAATCTTCTTGGTTCCTGCATCATTAGTTACTGTTCAAAATGAAGCAGCTCCAACACTTGAGACAGACTCTGCCTGGGTCACAGTCTGCTTTCCTAGCTGGAATGTGGAAAAGGAGGATCTGGTCTGACTCTGTCCCTGGACCCATTAGGAAGGTGAAGCCCTGCTGAAACCAGTGTGTTCACATTAAAAATTACTTTTTTTTTAAAAAAATGAAAACGGAGTAGCCAAGTGTTTCCAACTAGTTCCATCTCCAGATGGAGCAAAGGCCAGTGGGAACAGTGCTTTGGAGATGTGAAATGCTGAAAAATCCAGTTCTCAACAGTGAAAAATCCAGTTTTCACTGAACAAAAAGGTTCTTTGAACCAGGCCTTTGCCTGGAGTCCTGAGCAGTAAAATGAGAATAATTCTGCACTTGATGTCCAGGATGGCTGTGGCAATGAAGGGGTTTGCACCTGCAGACAGCTCAGCTCTGCAGCAGTGAGTGCCTGGCTAACACCCCCAGGTGCTGCTGTGTCTGTGCCCTGAACAGCAGGACCTGGGGTCATGGCTTAAAAGGGACAAAATAAGAGTCAAGGGGGGAAAATATGTGCATTTGGATGAGTTGAGGGAAGAATTGACAACAGAGTGCCCTTTTAAATCCTTTTCAACTGAATTATTTTATTTCACAAGCCTTCCAAGCTGGACATTTTGAAGGAAGAACCATTGCAGGATCTAAAGAGGATTCTTCAAGAATTAAGTGCCGTTCCCTCAGTGGATCTCAGCAGCCATGGTGGGAGAAAATCCCCTTTAACAACCATGAAGAATGCAGTGTAAGAATAATAGATTTATTTCTGTTGGGTGCTGTGTACTTACAGTGCCCTCTGAAGCTGGGATCTGGCTCTTGGCGTGCTTCAGGAGCAGTGTGGGATGTGTTTTTGCAAGAATGCCAGGTTTACACATAAACTTGAGATAATCTGGAAGCTTCTGTTGTTTGCCAGGTTCCTTAGGTGCTTTATGTGATAGGAAAATAGAAGGTGACTACACTATTTGCCTTTAGTGCTTGCTTTAATTTTTGTTCAGAACTTCTTTCCTCTTTTCCTGCCATATGCCAATATCCAAATGCAGGAAATTTTTTCTTTTTACCAAACACATGATCAATAACAGTGGTCCATGAAGCTGAAAAATCAATACAGCACAAATTCTGTTTTTTCTAACCTACAACATAAGGATACTTCATAAAAGAAAGTGTAATTAGTGAATTTTGATTAGGATTAAATCAAAACTGCAGCTGGGGAGGCTGCTACTGCAAGCCCAGTGGAAAAGCACATTTTAGGACAGTGAGAAGTGCTTTCACTTAACTGAGTAACCTGCTTCTTACAGTACTCATTTGAGGTTCACTTTCTAAGGCTTTTTAAATACAGCCCCAATCCTGAGCTTGTTTCTATTGTTTTATTCATAGTGCTAAGGGCTTCCTGGGAGTTATAAAACAAAGCTTTTGTGTCCCTTTCATCCCTCTAAGCAAGAGCTCTGATACTTCCTTATGTTGTTTGCTTTTAATTTCCATGTATAAAGCCTGGAGACTGAGAGTTTCACAGTGTCACTGTGGATGCTGGCTAGCAGGACCAAATTGTAGCATCATCCTTCCACAATGCATTTTGCTTTCAGGGGTCCTTCCTGCTCACATCCCACAGATCTGCAGCTCAGGATGTTTCCCTGCTCCTTGAATCCCTTGGTAAGTTTTTCACTGACAGTATAGATGTCAAATTGGAGCATTGCAGAATATTATAAAGAATATAGTCCCAGTACAGTATCTTTTCCCAGGAATTTGCTCAAATACCTCTTATCAGGTGCTCTTACAAAGTCTTGATTGCACTTGCTGCAAAATCTGTATCTTGGTGGAAAGCAGCTCCTCAGAGGCTGCACCCAAAATTGCTAACTTCTGTGTTACTTGTGTCATTGGCATCAATAGCATTGTCACATTTTTGGAGCCTAAATTCAGGCTCTTGAGTTCTTTATTTGGATATTTAGATATGGATGGACATTTTAGAGGGAGCAAAAATTGCTGTTGGTTTCCTTCCAAGGACTGGATGGTCAGTACCTTTTAAACTGTGATGACCTGAATTTTGTTATCTAAAATAAATATTAGGATGTGGCTTTGAGCAGCAGGGTTTGAAGATATCAGTTGTAACTACCTTTTATTTTCTTGCCCATAGATTCTGTGAAATCTGCCTGCAGACACTGATATTGTTCTCTATTTAGAATTTCTAGCAAACCAACTGCAGCATCCAGGGATTTTCCAAAACAGCTGCAAGTAGGGGTTTTATGTACAGGACTTGAAGTAGTTGAGCAAGGGGAGTTTGTAATGGCCAGGGAGTCTTGGGTTGTGAGCAGCCATGGTATTCCCTGTTTGGGAAGTAAACAAGGAATAGTGAGAAGATAAATTCCACACACCACTGATTTCAGGCCTGATAATTGCCTTACTCAAATTAAAAGGCTTGAAGGATGCTTGGCTTCAGTATTTGCAGTAAAAAATATTGTAATAGCTGTTGTGATTCCTGTAACATATTTAGTAAAGTTCTGGGGTTTACTGAAAATGTTGGTGTAGATTTTATTTCTAAGAACTTCAATTTAAAGGGAATGTTTAGATCATTTATAATGGCCTTTTTTATTATTATTGATGATGATATTATTACTATTTTCCCTAGCTTTCTCAGCCCATGGAAACTAGTAAGCCCGCACCAAAGAGGCTACAGAACAAGATGGAAAGCCTGCAAAACCTGGTGGAATCATTACAGATCAAAAAACAAGGTGCCAATATTTACCAAAAATATTCATGTTTTATTAAAAAAACCCACACACTCTCCAGAAACTGTTCTAGGTACCTGTCACAGCACCACCTATGCTTTTACTAGCACACACCAGTGTTCCTAGCAGTACCCACTTCTGCATTATCCTGCTCCTGGACAGTAATTAGATTAACTCCACAATGCCCCTTAACTCTAATAAGCTTCAGGATCCTTAACATGTCAAACATGGCAGCTGCTCACGGGTGTCCTCGTGTGCTGTCACAGCCAATTACAGGGAATTTTGGACAAGCTGATGATGCTTTCATGGAAACTGCAAGATTTCCAAAACTTAGTTGCATGAGCTCCTGGGATGGCTGTATACCAAATGAGATGGGGTTTATTTTCTCTGCACTTTTTCTTATTGCATATCCAGTCTCTTCCCCTTGTCTCCTTTAAGTGTCGTTGCACAGATTTGGGAAATTATTATTTTCCCTCATCACACAGTGCATTTGTGTTAGGGACACACAAGTGACCTGATGTAGGTAAAACAAATTAACTTATTTATATAAGTAAGTCAAAGGTAAGTGTTCTCATTTTTGTTCTTTGCCATCCATTTCTATCCTCAGTGGATTTTCTATATTCACATACAGATTGCAAACTGAAGCTGCATTTGTAAGGGCTTGGTAGCTACAGCATAACTTGTTATGGGAGGACTTTCTGAAGCTTCAGGTGGCTGCAGCTGAGACTTCAGCCTTTGGAACATAAGGTGGTGTTCAGCTAATCCATTCTTCTGCTATTTTCAGCCATGTCTCCAATGATCAGAACTCAGGAGGTGAAGAGCAAGAAATCCAAGGAAAAGGAGAGAAAGGTGTCCAAGTGAAGGCACTGCACGCAATAGTGATGGCTTTCATGTAGGTACACTGTGTTTAAAACATGTTTTTAAAGATTAATAATAAAAGCACTTACAACTTTTTAAACTCTTGTTTATAGCTCTTATTTTAAAAGAGCAGGAAGTACAGAGTAGAAAGGGACTTTAAGGATAATCTCATTCCAATCCCTTGCCAACTTCTGCTATCCCAGGTTGCTCCAAGCTGGATCCAGCCAGGCCTTGGACACTTCCAGGGATGCAGGGGCAGCCACAGCTTCTGTGGGCAGCTGTGCCAGGACTTCGGCACCCTCACAGGGAAGGATTTCTCCCCATGGCGAAGCTAACTTCCTCCTGAAGTTTGAAATCCATACTGTACTGTGATTCATTTAAACAGAACGGACTATTAAACTTCAGTTTGAGTCTTGTGTGGGAAGAAGAAATTACTGAGTTGCTCCTAAGCTGTCCTCAGTTATTGCTGTATTTTAATTGGAGGAATCAGTTGCATTGAAAATGAAAGGAATGGTTTAGATGGTGCATGTATCACAGTTTGGACTTGCCACCTACACTGGACAAATATTCCAGAATTTTCTTAAGAGGAGAGTCAGGTGTAGAGAATAAGAACCCCTGGGAAAAGCCGCTGCTAAGTGCACTCCCAGCTGTGTCCAAGGAGCCAAGCTAAGAAGAGTTTCAGAAGCTGCAGCTGTGTGCCATGGGCAGGGAGCGGGTGGAGGGGTCAGAGAGGAGGGAGGGACACCTGCCAGCCCAAAAACTCCTTTTGCTGGAATCCAGCAGAGCTGGGGACAGGTCTGGGCTTCGAGAAGCTCATAGACACAAAAGCCTCAGAGCAGCTGAGTCCATGCTGGCCTCTGCAGCCCCAGCTGCCCTTGTTATTCCATGTCACACAGGTGGATGGCACAGGAGGGCTGTGAGGCCAAGCTTGCCCACAGTGAGCACACCACAGATGGCAACCAACCCCCAGGAGAGAAAACTAACAGCAGGAGAACACGTGGAGAGACTCCAAAGGGTAAGTTCAACTCCCAGAGAGATTGTGAGATGGGCAGTGTGGGTTTTGCAAAGCAAACCAGCTGCAGTGATGGTTTTTGTAGGAGAATTTGAAATGGTTTATGCCCAGTGCCCTCAGGCTGCTTGCACAGCTCACCATCCAACTGCAGCAGTCAGCATCTGTGCAGCAAACTACTTCACAAAAAGTAGTTTGTGTTTCACACAAAAGTAATCAAATTGTCTCCTTTGTCAGAAGTTTGCTGTCAGGGGTGTGAGGAGGTGAACTTGAAGGTAGCTCTGTGGTTGCAGGCTTTGCCTAGCTGTGAGATAGTTTATTGTTTGCTGGGAGATCTCCTGAGCCACTGGCTGTTAGATCCACACAGGAATGTCAACAATAAGTTGTTTATCCCATGTAGCTTCACTGGTCTCACAGCCAGGACATTGCATTACACAGCTCTCAGCCATTCCAGCAGTATGTTTTTTATGCAGCGAGGCAATTTTGTTTAAGTCCACTTTCACCTTTGAGCAAATAATTGTTCAATAATGAGAAAACACTGATAGGTTCCTCCAGAAAAATTGAAATCCAGATTTCTTTCTTTCACCATACCTAAACCATTAAATTTACATGGCATAGGTGCTGCTGGGGAAGCAGTGATGGGAATGGCATAATAACTTAGAGGCTGTAGCAAAAGCTCAGTGCTGGTCTTTGTAGAAACAGCAGCTGATCATTCAGCAAGATGATACAGTCATGAGGACTGTGGGATCAAAGCGCAGGGTGTTTAATTAAAAAAATTAATTGCTCTCAATTGGAAAGACTTCTTAGGGTTGGTCTGTTTGGCATGTTCACCACTGCATTAGACAATCTATTCTAGCATGGGTTAAGTAGCTTTCTAGTGAATAACTTAATCTAACAGCACAGTTAATCTCCTCAGACAAGCCTCCAGCATGTGCATAAATACGCTCAGGTGGCAGTGACTGCACGGTAAGTGCTTTTTAACTTGACAGTATCTCACTGTTTGAAGAGCTGGCATTAGAGGGGAAGGGATCTGTAGTCACCTTGAAATGAAATGTTTTGCCTTGAGTTCAGGGATTTCTGAACATCACCTTCTATTGCCACTGTATATTAGCTATGGCACTTCTGTTTCCTGTTAGAAAAGCCAAGTGCAAAGAACGCAACTGAGGTTGTTTTACTGGATAAGAATCAGAATTCCAACTTGCCAGAGCACTTGTTCCTCAGTCTGTCTCCCTCCTCACCCTCCCCTCAATACCCTCCCAGGAGTTACTGAGCTGTTTTGTGGGCAGGTCTGCAGGAGCAGGCAGCCCAACCCACTCTCATTGAACATCAAACTGCCAGTAAGAACATTTCCAACACTAGTTCTTCCCAGCAGCTCTAGCATTGTCCCACCAGCTGGATGCCCATGGACCCACCAGATGCAGGAGGTCAGCCTCTGAAGTTCACCTTCCAGTCTTTCACCAAAGCCATTCTGTTTCACACCTCCAGACTGCTACACCACACAGAGCAGGAAGGAATTGGCAGAGGTATTTAGATCAGTGATGAGCTTTTTGAAGTACATCTTCCAATCTAAAGTGCTAATTTGTATACTACAAAACTCTGCTTTCCCAGACCAAGCTCACTCAAGGTAAAGGCTGCTTGCAGGCCAGGGCTTGGTTCAGACTTGTGGAAAGAGGAGCTTGCTCAAGTGGCATTATGTTTTTGTACCACAAAATACAAAAGGCAGGGAAGCAGAGCAGCTTTTTGCTTCTATCATATAAAGATACCAACTAGCTGAAGCTGGAAGTATTCTACTTCATCTGGCTTACTAGAAAGCCACAACTTAAAATAAATTCAAGCTGAAAAGCTTAGTCTTAAAAAATATTTACAAGGTTAAGCCAAGTATTTGCTAACAGTCCTGTGGTATTGTTCCTCAGTATGCCACCTGTGTTCCAGGCAGAACCCTATTCCCTAGCCACCACAGCATTCCAGGCTTTTTTTAAAGCCTGCTCCCACCCTGACAAAGTAATTCATTAAGCCGAGACAGTCCTTTGTGACCTTTGCTCTCCCCTCCACAGGAGTGGGGCTGCCTGCCAAGCCTTTCATTTGAGCTGAGATGATTGCTGGACAGTAGGGGGTAGAGAATGAACTATTTTGGGGTTCAACCTTTTGTTACTCACAAGAGGGAGGGCCACTTCTCAACAACTGCTTAGCACTAAGATTTCAGGTCAAGTGGCTCACTTGGATCAAAGTTACCAAAATGAGAGAGGTCACTGGTCAATTGGTAATGAACTGTCAATCTGAAAATATTTATTGTGTCCTTAATACATTACATCAATTAAAACTCTTGAGTTGCTGTTACAGTGTTGGTAACCACGCCTCCCAGTACGCTCCCCAAGCCCAAGCAGTGGGTACCAGGATGCATCTCATAGCCCCACTCAGAGCAGCACTAACTCCAGTCCAGGGTCCAGATCCACCTGGACAGGCAGGTGCTTGGAATGCTGCTCGTGCCTTCTCAGCCTACCTTGTGTCCCTTCAGCACGCACTCAAAGCTGATTTTTCAGGTTGCCAAAAGATTTCCTAAAGAGATCTGCTGCTTACGTGGTTCGATAGGGGATTGCCAGAGCTCTGCACTTGAGAGGGTCTCCTAGAGAAGAAGGGGAGCCCCCCTAAGGTTTAGGGGCTCGGTGATTCACCTAGCCAGGTCTGCCATTAGATCAGCAGCTTCCACCTTCCCGTTAATGGTATCCCCACCACTGATGAACAATTTGATCTTCGTGTTCAGTCACTAGGGTCCTGTTACTGCATTCTTCCCAGCGTCTGACCTTCCCGTTCTCCACCAAGATAAATTTCCACTCTACCCGGGTGTCTGCGGGCAGGCTGACAGATTGGGACCAGAAGCCATCCTTGTCACACTTGAGGGGGATGTAGCTGTGCCACTGGCCCAGGCACTCGTGGTCCCCCGTGACCCCGATGAGCTGCCCCTCGGAGTGGGTGATGTAGTGCACACGGAAAGCCACGTGGATGTTCTGGAACATGGGGGGCACGGCTGCAACTCTCTTGGCTTTTGAGTCCCCATCACTGCAGTCTCCTTGTTCCCATTCCTTGCTGTCCGAGTCTTCCATGCTGCCATCCTTGCCATCCTCCCCTTGGACCAGGTGCTCAGAAACAACTTCCCACTCTTCGTGGTCCAAGTCCCTCCTCTCTGCCGGCTGCTCCTCACTTCTGTCCTTACACTCATCGTCAGAAGCTCCTGCCAAGTTCATCACGCACCATCCGTCACTTGCCTGTCCCACCTGGGCTCCCAGTTCGCCAGCCTGGCTGCCGGCCACATCAGCCGGATGCTCTCCCGGTTTCGTGACACCGTGCTTCGGGATCAGCTGCTCCAGCTCCACAGGTTCTCCCGGAGCCGCAGCGCTCGGGACATGGTTGAACTTTTCCCGTGAAATAGCCGCCAGATCCTCTCCCGGCTCCCAAGCGCCGGACGGGGCAGCAGCCGCCGGCTCCCCGCCCGCCGCAGCATCCTCTGCAGGTGACATTGAGGGAGAACGGGTTAAGCTGAGCGCCGGCGAGCCCGAACGCGGCAGCTCGGGCAGCCCGAGCCACCCCCAGCCCCGCTCCCCACGCCGGTACCTGCGGCCGCCGCGCTCGCCCGCCGGGGCCCCTCTCTGCCGGCCGCCGCCTCCTCGCCGCCCTCCTCGGCTGGCCCGTCGCCGCTGCCGTACCAGAGCCAGGCCACCACGGCGGCCAGCAGCCCCACCAGCAGCGCCGGCCACAGCCCCGCGCCCAGCCAGCCCCAGCCGCGGGGCTCGGCGGGCAGCGCGGCGGGGCCGGGCGGCCGCAGCACGGGCGGCCCGCGGTCACGGGCCATGGCCGGGCACTGCGGCAACGGGACCCCACCGGGGCCGCCCCGCACAGCCGCTTTAAACCGGGCTCCGGATCCGGGGAGGAGCCGCGCCGGGCCGGGCGGGGCCGCGCCGAGCCGCGCCGGCGAGAAGGGGACAGGCAGGGCGGAGAAAGTGTGCGCACCCGCGCCGCTTTTCTGCCTTGTCTCAGAATTGATTGGGTTGCAAGGAACCTCTGGGGATCAGGGTTACGCAGGGCAGGTTTAACTCTAGCAGGGGTGTGCTGAGGGGGGACTGATTTGCTGGTAATTTTAGTGCTTGTGCTGGTGAAAATCCTGTCCTGCTCTGGTATCTTTGAGAAGCAAGATGAATTCACTATTGATTTTGTAACCTCTTCCCCGTACTCTAATGACTGTAACTGGATTCCTTAATATTGCCCTGCTCTCCTGGCTCTGTATTATGCCCAGGAAGCTTTTTGGACTACCAGGAGCTCAAAGTCCATGAATGTGAAGGATATTTAATGTTCTTTTTAATTTACCTTCACTTTGCTACTCTTGAGGTGATGATGTCAAACCTCATTTCAAAATTAAGAGGTTATACAGATAAACCTTACTAGAAACCTGAGAAATTTAGTAAATGCACTTTGTATTTTGAATTGGCAGTGCTGGAATGACAGACTGTGAAAATGTTGGTAACACCAAAAATGAACACCGGGGAAGGAGTGAGAGAAGGCAGTTCCATCGCTTCTGATTGCTGCCTTCCTTTAATCCATTCTCTTTATCTGACCAGAGGTGTGGACACGACTGGATCTCTAAAGCCCACTGATGAGATTTTGCCCCCTATCTCATTAGACAAGAGAATGGCTAAGTGGATGTCCCAGTAAGTCTATTTCCAGTGTGTGAACTTCTTAATCTTTCAGTGCCAGTCCGAGCAGCGCTCCCTCAGCTTAGCAGGACATAAATGTCAATCGAATTTATAGAAGCACAAGTGTGCAGCCTCCGTGGGACAGCTCCCTGGCTGACATGGAGGAGGTGGCTGTGCACAGACACAGAATTCATGATCTAAATATCTTCCCTTTCTTTGCTTACCACAGTAGCTGAGGAACCGTCTCCTCCAGCAAAGTGCTGAGCTGGTGCGTAAGTCAAAATATCTATTTTGGTACTTGGCTGTCTGGGCTATGTCCTGACATGGGCTGCAAGTGCACTGCTCACATCTCCTGCTCAGTGACACGGGGAAGGGAAGAGCAGTGGAGCCAGGAGGTGCCTGGACACTTTCTCAGTAACTGAGGGCTTGGGTGCACTCTGTTTTACCACTGTCGGTGCTTCAAGGTGCCGCTCAGGCTTGCTGCTTAAAACAGGCCCTTGGCTGTAATCAGCTGTGCCAGCTACTGGAACTTTAGAGTAGGTGATTTTTTTGCAGTTTATTACGTTCTTTTTTTCCCTAGCCTTCAAAACAGCCAGTTCCCTGCTCTGTGTGTGTGCACCACCTTGCTGAGCTGGGATTGCCAGCTGGGGCAGCCCCACGCTGCTGTTCTGTAACTACTATGTGTGCACTGCAATTTAGACTTCCCACTCACCTCCCTGCAGCAGAGCAGACACAGCCCATTAATTGTTGTAGCATCACTCTGGAAGGGCATCCTCCTGCCAGCCCTCAGCACTGATGAAGAGGTAGTGTTTGGAGCTGCTTTCATCAGACATGTCTGTGCAACAGAGGGACAAGGAAACAAATTCTTAAAGTCTCAGGCACATAATTCTGTTTCTGATTAATTCAAGAATTCAGTTTGTTCTGCAGTCATTCCTGACGTAGCATGACTTTGGAGAGCAGTGTTCTGGGAACGAGGCTCCCTTGCATCATTGTTTGCTCAGCGAGTGGGAGAGCTTTGGAAAAGCCACATAGGACTTTGTGGAATTCCCAGCTGGCTGGCCTGAGATCAGGAGCCCCAAGCCTGACACCCTTCTATGTTTCAGAGCCAAAACTAAAACAGGAGGGCAGATGTTTATTGTCCCAGCAGAGCCAGAGGTGTTGTTAGGGAGGGCAGTGTCTCCCAGGAACTCTGTTGCTCTGTCAGCTGTGCCATCTAGTGTGGTGACAGGGAATCTCCACTGAGAAACGGAGCTCCTGCTCAGCCAGAGCCCTGTGCCTCCACCCCACTGTCCTGGCTCTCAGGAATGTGTTTGGGGAGCTCCTGTGAGGCTGGCCACCATCTGATCCCGGGGAGAGAGTGCTCCTAAAGCCTTGTGTGTGTACGGTGCTTCCCTTCCTCCAGTTCTGCAGCAGGACAAAATGGAAATGTGAGTAAGAAATGCAAATCCAGGAGCCCTGCCACTCCCTGTGGATGTGCTGTCAGCTCATTTGGAAGTGCCACAGGCAGCTCTGTTGCTGGAACAGATGCCAAGTGCTGGTGCTGCAGCAGTGTGCTTTGGGAGTTACCCCTTGCAGGAGCTGCAAGGTATAGCCATGTTCAGCTGATTCTTTCAGTGTGAGGAATTCCTCTTCTCGTTTAACTGGAAACAGTCAGGTGGGAAAAGGAGCAATGTCACATCTCCTTTTTCCCATCTTAACCATAACCCCCAGAGCTTAGGCTAAAGTAGCCTCCCTGGGAGCCAGGTTAAAATCTCAAATTCAAGGCTGATGCTATGGGGTTTTTTGGCCGTTTGACACTTTGTGTTTTGGATCCCCACCCAAGCAGGTGGAAAAATGGGAAGGGCAGAATATTCATGTAGTTTGGAGGAAACCATGACTGACTGGCATTCTGCCTCATCCCTCTCCCATACTGTTTGCAGTATCTCTGCTGTGAACACTGAACATTCCTGTGCAGCATTGCACAGCAGTCAGCAGGTGGCACAGCAGGAGTGTGGCTGGCAGGAAGAGCTCTTCCCTCCCAATCAGAGAGGAGAAGATTACATCTTTTATTTCAGACAGGAAAAATAGGTTTCACCAGTGAAGGCAGCTCCCTGCAACTCTGTGATGCCAGGCCTGTAATCAAACTTGCTCAGGCCATGAAGACAGGCACTACCACCAGAGCTTACAGACCATTTGGTAGAATCCTTTCCCAAGAATCCCCACATGGAAAGCAGCCAGGCAATACAGAAAACAACAAAAAAACCCACCCATTTTGAATTTGATTACAGGCCTGGCATCACAGAGTTGCAGGGAGCTGCCTTCACTGGTGGTACCTATTTTTCCTGCCTGAAATAAAAAGCCAGGGATATGAAATAAGGCCACAGCAGCAGTCTCTTGTGTGCCTTGAAGTGCAGTTGTGCTGCCATCGAGTCTGTGTCTGCTCTGCATGTGTCCCTGCAAGTTCCTCTTTGCTGGGTTCAGTATGTGAGGGGGCATGGCACTGGTCACTCAGTCATGTGCTGCTGGGTCTGGTGACAGGGGAAGGCAGGAAATCCTCTCCCACAGCCTTGTCAGAGGGCAGGGCAGGCCCTGAACCAGCACCTGATGCACTGGCTCCATCCTGGGGCCAAGGTCACGTGCTAGAACATGGCAAGGATGCTTTTTTGCTTGCAAAGGGACACAGCTGAGCTTCACAAGGTATTGCAGGATATGCTGGAGCCTAGTGGCTCCCATCCTAGGGCCCAGCTCTGGTTTTGGCCTATATTTAAGATATTAAATACTCAGAATTGAGGCTGGCAGGCACCCAAGTGCAACAGGGCACTGGGACTGGAGCCTGGGATCTGACAGAGGAGCTGGCTTCTGGAAGAAGCACAGACCTAGAAATAGCCAAAGGGTGCTGGGTTGCTTGGCTTTGCTATCAGGCACCCTTTCCCCCTCAGTGTTTTTTTCCTTCTGTGTTGAGCAGAGGACACAAGCAACTGAAGGCAGCATGGCTGTCAGCAGCTGTGAGCAGTTCTGGAGGGAGCCTGGAGTCCTGCCCACCCAAACAGTCCCAGGATTTTGTTCACTGCACTGGGATAAAACCCAGCACCAGTGCCACCACACTGTGGGGCCAAAGCTTTGCCTTCTGCAGGGATTCACAGCCTGGCTCTGCACTGCCTCAGGGGTGGGGATTCAGGGAAAACTGATTGCACAGCCTCCCTAGCAGGATTTGTTCCTTTAACCCTTTGCACAACATTTCCCTCATCCTTCTCCCAACCTGCCACTTGGGAGCTCCGCCTCATTTCCAGGGAAGCTGTGGCTGTCATGCCCTGGCCCGGGGTGGGAACTGGGGGCTGTCCCACACACAGCCCCCTTGTCTGAGCTGGCACACTGGAGCTGTTTGTATCCAGGCTGACATACAAAGCATTTGTTTTGCAGTGGCCAGCTGGGGATAAGGATGACTCATCCCAGCCTGGCAAGTGTGCATTTAAGTGCAGTGGACGCTGGGATTCAGGGAGAGACTTCTAATGTGAGTTTTTGGTGTTTCTTCATCTGTGGCAGCGAGTTTGGTGCACTTCAAGGATGGACACCCCAGGTTTTGTGCTTGGCTTTGCTGCTCTGGAGCCACTGGTACTGCAGAATTTTAATTAGAGTTAGTTGATCGCCCAAGTAAACCATAATGTGATGCAGGCTGGCAGGATCATCTAATTGCAGCCTTCAATCCCTGTGTTTACTTCAGGAACGGGGGAAGATCTCAGGCTGTGATACAAGACAGGCTCAGAACAAAGCAGACTCTGATTGTAGGTTTGCAGCCTGTCTCAAATGCAGGCAGCAGAGACTCTGAAAATCCCCGGCTGTTTGTGCAAGACTTTCACTTTTCCTCAGTGACTGTGTGCAGAGGTAGTGTGCATCTAGGCTTTTAGGATTTCAAAGCTGGAGGGTCAGATATTGATGAAGTACCTGGCCTGCATGACTCACCTGCCTCTGTTAGCCACCTGTGTCAGAAACCTTGCCTGCTCCTTACAGCTCTCCCTAGAATAAAAACAGAGACACATTTTTATGGTGATTCGGGCTTTGTTGTCTCCTTCTTTGTAAGCAAGAGTGAACACAGACCTGGTCTGGTTTTGCATTTCTCCAGGCTGTTTTTGCCAGGTTCTCCTTTGCTCTACTGCTAGGAACAGCATGGGCTTGTATCAGCTGTGTTTTTGGTTCCTCCCTGGCTGCTTCCACACCTGTGCTTACCCCTTGGCGTGCAGAGGATGTTCCCACTAGTCCAGGGCTGTTTGCGGCTCTCAGCAGCAGCAAAACAAGTAAGCCTGGTTCATCCTGGAGCTGCCTCAAGGGCTGGATAGAAAACTGAGGGCTTGGAAAACTGTGTCAGGCTCTGTGGGCAATGCTCAAGACTATCAGATCAAGCACTTGAAAAGACAGCGTTCTTCCTGCTGCAATCAGCATTGCAGAAGCTAAAACCTGAATGAAGATAGTAAAACTCTGACAGGAGGAGCTTCACTGATGAGATGAGCTTGGCACTGAAAGCCAGTCCCTCAGCAAACCTGTGTGAGGTGCCCAGATGGTGCCACTTGCCAGAGCCTCCTGTCCATCCCCACACAGGTCCTGCTGTTTCCTTGCTTTCCTTTCCCAGCAAGGTCTCTGTTCATAGCCTCTGGTGACATTCTCCCACCCCAGAGAGTGTTTCCAGTGCTGGGCAGGAGGTGTTTTGGATGAGGGATTCAGCTTTGGAAAAGCTGTGTGAGGGGAGACATCCATGTGGAGAGGATGGTGAGGACAAGGTGGCCTGGAGTGACGCTCAGCCCCAGCACAGCTTGGCACCCCTGAGTCACAAGCACATGAGTCAGGGGAGCAGCAGACCCAAGCAGAAGTGCCTGATGGGTGTGAGCGGCTGTGCTTGCTGATTTTGGTGTAGCTGAAGTTACAAGGAATATGTTTGTGTGTGATTATAAAATGCTCCACATGGCTTGTATCACAGTTACCACGTGCACGTGTGTGTGAGTGGTGTGCAGTCCGTGAGGGCAGCAGTTATTTAGCTGGGGAGTGTCAAAAATATGAGGGTCAAGCCCAAATTTCAGAAGGAAAAGCATTTTTGCTGCTATTCTCATAACAGTAAAAAATAACAATTTCCTCAGAAGCCAAATTAAGTGCTATTGCAGGCAAATGTGTCATTTCCTGGGATGTCACTGTCCCAAATCTGGAAGTCAAGCAGTGTTCTAACCCAAGAGCAAAGGCAGCTCTTACAAAAGCACCAACTTGACTCCCAAGCTTTTCCAAGGCCACTGATGGACCCAGTAATTGCAGCATAGCCCTGCCCTACAGTGAACTGTTTTGCTGCCAGCAATTAATTTCCCTCTGTGGGAAGAATAAATTGAAGCTTGAGCCAGTGAAATGTGATCACTACCCACTTAGAAACCTTTCAGAAATGTCTCAACTCTCTGCTGAAATCAGGATCTTATAATTATTAATTTTATTAATTAAGCACAGAGTACTAGATACCCACAGTGTGTGTGAGTTCTCTGGTGACAGGAATATGTGTGAGCTGTGCAGGGAAAGCAGATTGCAAACATTATGCAACAGCAGATGAGTGGACAAGCCTGCCCAAATTGGAGATAAGACAAACTGGTGGAGTGTTTGAGGTAAAGCACTTCTCTAGTTAGAGTTGCGTTTTCAGCGTTGAGATGAAACTGCACTGGGTCCTGGAGAAGCTGCTTGATGTGTCAGCGTGGCCTGAGGTCACAGCTGCCGAGGGGAGCAGTGCAAGGCCTGGCTCCAGTCAGACATGGTGAGAACAGGTCCGTCAGCAGCAGCAGATGATTAAATGAGGGCAAGCACGATTCCTGTCTCGGGTGTCAAAGTCCAGAGATCCACGAGGTGCCACGGACACACACCAAGAGAGGAGGAACAGGACCCCACCCTGCTGTGTGCTGTCCCAGCCCTGGTGTGGGCAGCACTAAACATCCCCTGAGAAATGTCTCATAGTTACTAAACCACAGGAGTAGCACTAAGGATTTCTGGGAT
Organism: Turdus rufiventris; assembly: GCA_013186435.1. Lineage (NCBI taxonomy): Eukaryota > Metazoa > Chordata > Aves > Passeriformes > Turdidae > Turdus > Turdus rufiventris. Next base: position 2,146,856 of record PYHW01009522.1, read on the forward strand.
CTGTTCTGATCTGGCTGATACCCTGCTGTGTGATTTCCTAATTCCTTCCCTTACAAGCTTTTCCTGCCTTGCATGGAAAGCATGGAGCCGAGTACCTGGTGTTGCACAAAGTGAAGGAGCCACAGCACAGCCTCAGTAAGTCTGGCTTTTTATGTTTATTAAAGATATTCCCAGTGCATGGGACAGGACACTTTCACCAAGCCCATGCTTTCCAGAATGTGGAAAAGCCTCTTTTCTCAGCAACATCATCATGATGCTGGAAAGGGAAGATGTGCCTCTGCTTGTTTCAGGGATCTGTAATTACGACACACGACTGTGCCTCGAGCCAGCAGTGCACCCACTGCATTCCCAGGCTGCACTCCAGAGGTGGAGCCACTCCTCACAGGAGTGTTTGCAGTGTATCCTTGGCTTCCAAAGGTCAAATAATTTGCCAAAATAAAGAAAATAATTCATGCTGAGAATCTAGAAAATCTGTATGGTTTTATGCATCACAGGGGTAGACTTTTGTGGAAAAGCTGAATTAACCAAACCCAGAATTCTGTGGGAATCTTTGATCTATAAATATTTGTTCAGCTAAAGTATTTTGCAGTGGAAGGGAAGGTTTATGATTTTAGAGAGAATTCCCATGGAAGAGTCTCAGGGGAGGGTTTTATGGCTGTAGTTGAATTAGCCTTCAAAACCAGATTCTAATTATGTACTCTGGTTCTTGGTTTTTGGAGAAATGATGAAACAGGGCTATGAACACAATTTGGAATGAGAATCTAAATGAAAGAAAGCTGCCAGAACAACCTTTTTTTGCTGTTGTTGTTGGTTGGGTTTGTTTTTTTTTTTTTTTTTCAACAGCATGGGTGGAACCACAAAAATTCTGTTTTTCCAAACAGCTGTGACATGTGACCTCAGAACCTTTCATAAGCAAAAATATCCGAAAGGGCACATAACAACCTGACGCTGCTGCAGTGACAATGGCAGGAAGAAGGGTTTCTAAGGGAAGGTGCTCCAGTGCACCTCTGCAGGAAATATTCCCGATGGGCAGCTCGCCCCTTGCTCAGGAAGGCATGGCTTGGCTCGGGCTGCAGCTGGCCAGCAGGGACAGGGAACTCACCGGTGACTGGGACACACCAGTGCTGCTGGCACCTGCCATGGCAGCGCTGTGTCGGGGGCTTTCCTGCCCTTTGTGCCACAGGAAGGACGTGGGCCAAAGGGGCTGGCGTGATGTGTGAGTGGCAGCTGCACTGTGGCAGAACCCGCTCCATTCAGTCTAGAGGCGCTTCACGACAACCTGGCTGTGCAATTCCTCCTCTTGTTTTCCAGAACGCCCTTTGTTTGGGCAGCGCCATCCCCGGCGGGCAGCAGGCTTCCTGCCGTGCCAGGAACCCGTGCGGGCAGCAGCCACGCCCCGTCACTTTGGGATCCGCTTTGGGATCACTTGGGGAGCGGGGAGAGCATCCCCCGGGCCCGCAGAGCATCCCCCGGGCCCGCAGAGCATCCCCGGGCCCGCAGAGCATCCCCGGGCGGGGCGGCGGCGGCTCCTCCCGGCGCTGCGGGCGGGGCCCGCGCTGTGCCCGCCCCGGAGCCCCGGCCCGGCCGAGCCCCGCCGGTCCCTGCTCGGCAGCCACAGCAGCCACAGCCATGAAGTCGCTGTGTCTCGTCACCGTGGGGGTCCTGGCCATGACGCTGCTGATCGCCAGCATCTCCCTGCTGGTCGCGCACGTCTTCCAGACGGTGGTGGATCTGCAGGTGAAGCAGGTAAAAGCATTGCCGCGGTCCGTGTTTGCCGGCTGGTTCCTGCTGGAACAGCCCAGGGAGGAGGGAGGGGGCTGGCTGCCTCCTTGCAGCAGCATCCTGGGCCGTGACCCCCCCTGCCCAGTGCCCCCCGGCTGGGCTGGGGCTCAGAATGGAGCTCAGGCTGCGCTGGGTAAAAGCGAGGTGAGGATGGATAAAATGCCTCTTTGCTGGCTGTGCTGCAGCAGCTGGAGCGAGGAGCCCTCTCCAGAGCAGGGGGCACCTAAAGCACCCCTTCTTTTTACCGTCTGTGCCATAAATTGCTCGCAGCTTTCCTACTTGCTCTGCTGCTCTATTTACTGGTGCCTCTGGAGCGCGGCCAGGGGTGCTGTGGGCTGGAGCACGTGGTGTCTCCCAGTTCCCCAGGCTGGGGATGGCAGCCAGGCGTTTCACCGTGGTGTTCCACGCTTGGGACACCCATCCTGGCACCGCTGTGCATGCAGAGGCCTGCACTGCTCCTGCTCTGCCTCAGCTTTTGTTTCTCTCCCCCATTTATCCAGTGGTTCAGTGAGAAAGGTCAGCTGTGTTAGTAATTCTCTTGGAATTCCTTTGTAAATGAACAATTATTTATCTATCTGAGGAATATCATCTTCGTTCTTACTCTAAGAATGCTAAGCAATGAAGGGACTTGACCAGTGCTGTTGATCAGTTGATGACCTGGTCATCTGTGATCTCCTAACCTTCTGTTCTTTCCTCTGGGCAGGGAGCATTTCCTACCATGAAAACTGCATTGTCTCAGCTTAAATCAGTTCGGTTTAGCAAGCTCAGTTTTAGGCTGGCAGCGAGCCTACAGCAGGTTGTGGCACTTGGAAGTGCAGCTCCATCCCCCTGATCTCGGCTCTCCATGGGAAGGAGTGTGCCCTCCTCTGCACAAAGTTCTCCTTCCAGGTGTTCTTGGTGCAGTGAGTGCCCGAGCAGCGTGCTGGGAGCCGTGGTTTGGAGCAGGGCTGTCGGGAATTAGGCGTGATCCTCCTTACACGTATTATCTCCTGGCTGCCTGCTCCTTGCCCGGAACCGAGCCTTATGTAACAGCAAGTTGGTGTTCGCTCAGCAGGGCTTGCACTAATGCAGGATAAAGTTTCCAGAGCTCACTCCTTTTGCTGCCTGCTGCTCTCCAGCTCCTGCTGGCACACATCTGGATTGCAGGGAATGAGTGTCCGGCTCCCTGAGGGCCCTTTCCAGGAGGCACACCCCCCAGACTGGGCAGGCACAGCTTCCAGCCCCAAAGCAGGCTGCTCCGAGTCCCTCTGCTGATCTGGCTTCTTTCCACATTTGTTTTATCTCACGTGAGCCTCCCCTCATTTGTGTGGAGCCTAGAAAGCTGCTGTCTCTTGTGTAACCGTGTGTGTGGCTTAGAAAAGCTTGTGCAAATAAACAAATCTCAATTTGCCTTTGAAATGGAGCAAGACCTGAGCTTTTGCAAGGAGTTCCTGTTCTTCTGAGGGCTTTCCAGCCGTCCTGAAACGGGGCTGTCAGGCACTGAGGGGCTGCCTTTGCTGAGTGCAGCTGGAGAGGAAAGCTGTGTTTTGGAACAGCTGAAGCACCTGTGTCTCCAAACCCAGCACCTGTGAACCGCTGAGGATGGCTCTGCTTTCACAGGGAGCTGTGTGCAGCCTGTCCAGGATCTGGGATACACAGAGGGTGTGGGAAGAGTGGGAATCCAGCCTGCTGTCACACTTCACATCCCCGTGAAAATCTGTGGGCAGATGTGTTGTGACAGGAACACTGGCACTTCTTTTCCCAGACGGCATTCAAATCTCATCAACATATTCTTTACTTGCTATTTTATTGTATTTTTGTAAACGTGCCATCCCATCAAATGGCCAAAACCTGTTTGTTATCAGGGCTTAGCACTGAAACTCTAGAGTAATGGGAAGAAAATCTCTAATGAAAAAGGATGAGTCTTCCCCAGGAGAAAGGCATTCCCCAGTGGTGTTGCCCTGTGCTCTCTGATGGGTGGATGCTGCTGTATTTACTGCCATAGGTGTGCAGGTTATGAATACAACCTAATATTATGTATATGTATGCACACACACAATCCATCTTGGAGCTGTTCTCCTAATTTCAGACTTGGAAGTCAGTCAGTCCTTTGGCCCAGGTGTTTCCCTTATGCAGAGAATTTCAGAAAACACTTATTCTTCAAACCCCTTGAAATTCCATGCACTTGTCACCAGCCATCTCTCCAGCTGAGTTAGCTGGAATGTTGCAGGCCCAAAAGGACAAGGAAGATATTTTCTCCCTTGATTTAGTTGATGTATTGATCATTTTTTTGCTTTTGATGTTGTTTAATGCAAAATCCTGGAGCTCTCAGGAGAGTTTAGTGTGAAGGCCTGGCTGAAGGATCCATGGGGATGCTCCTTTGGGGCAGGGCATTCCCAAGGTGCAGGAGTAGAGAGGTCTGTTCATGCTGGTCCGAACATTTACCCCATCATCCTAACAAGTTGCAGTTAAACCTTGTCATGTATGTGGAATTAAAGCATTTAGGGGTTCCAGGAAGTTTTTTTTTAAAAAGGAATTAAATTTTCTGTGTAGGTTTCAGAAATGTTCAGTACCTTTTCCCACTCCCACCATCACTGCCAGCAGAAGTTATATTTGGGCGGAAAAGTTCCCTTTTTATTTCCTGTGTGTAAAGCACAGTCAAGGCAAGGAAGCAGCAGCAGATGAGAGGGCTGTGAGTTCAGGGTTGGCTGATAACTGCAGTCAGCAGGAAGGATGCTGTGGAACACTGGAAATGAGCATGGACTCCTCTTGGAAAGGAGAAGCCCTGATGTCCTTGTAACATCATGTGATAAGCTGAAATATCCCTGGTAGCATTTGGTGAGAATCAGAAGAAATGAGCTTGCCATGTTTCATTATTTGACATTATTTTTGGGAGTCTCTCTGAATCCAGCTCAGAAGTTGTGAATCTGGGTTTGCTGTCACTGTACAGAGCTATAAATAGACACCTAATTTCTGTGGGAGGTGCAAATTGTGCCATGCAATAAAAGAAATAAATCTGGAATGAATATGACCAGTGGATACTCGTGAATAGTGAGATGAGTCTCCTTGGCATAAATCATAAGAAAACAGGATCAAAGGCATCAGGCCGTGTAGGAAATTGCAAATATGAGGTGTTGGTAGTTCCAGAGACATGCTCCAAGCTCCCCAATGTGTCTGAAACACATTTAAATTTTGAGGTGTGCACAGAATACGTGGGGTTTAATCCCATGGGGAAAGCAGGCTGCAAGTGCAAAATGCCACCAGCTGGGCTGGCCCTCAGTGCCACTCAGCATCACTGCTGCCATGCCAAACTCCTGCCAGTGAGTTCGTCTTTGGAACAGCCTTCTCTTTATCTCATCCTCCAAAATTAAAGTCTGCATGGAGGGAAAACTGCTCCTTAACTGGGAAGGGCAGGAATGAGTCCTGAGGTAAGTATGGCTGATAAGACCCTGTGAACACTGACCAAGAGCTGGCGGCTGTCCAGCCTGCCCTGCCTCTGAGCTTCCACTCACAATATTCCACTTGTTTTCTCCGAAGAATGAAAAGAATCAGTGTTGATGAGACCCATTTAATTGCAAATCATTCCCCTCCTCCCTTTCCTCCGCCTACAGGTGATGTGGTTTCTCACAGATAGAGTTTTCTTTGTGTTTATCCCTGGAAATTCACTGTACCAGCCAGATTTCTCTGCGTGACCCCTGAAACAGTTCCAGAGTTACAACTGCATGGAAAGCCTTGATTTTGGTGGTGGGGATGCTTTATAGGTGGGGTGAATGTAATCCAAAATGGGATAGTAATAAAGAGAGAGATTGAGACCTCTGTTCCAGAGCTCTACATGTCAGGTGTGGCTGTGACTTTCCATATTACATGTATATGCTGATAAGGGGTATCAGTCACTGAGGTAAGGGAGTTAGTGTGTCATTTCTTAAGTGCTTCTGTTATAAAATACTGCTTTATAGCTTGGTTACAAAACAGGCTGACAGAGTGTGAGTCTGGAGATGCATGTGCTGTAGGAAAGAAATTAAAGACAGAGGGCAAACAGTCTTCCCCCTATTCCAAGACCTTGGAAAACCACAAATCCTACAGTGCCTATGTGAAAGAAATTTGTCATTCATGATTTTTCTCACAGGCCACTGAAAAACAAAGTCTGATTGCTTTGGAAACACAGTCTCACAGCTGTGCTGGAATCTGACATTCTTGGGCAAAGAAGTCATCGAGGCCAGGACTCTTTTGGCCTCCCAACACTGAGTTGTACTTTTATCTGTAATGTTGGCTCTTTTTGCGGTGGCCTGCACCAGGAGGAGGATTTTCCTGATGCAGGGAAGGAGACAGGATTGCTGAGTAATAGCTGATCAGTCTCCATGGTGAAAAATGTCATTCTGAAAAATGGGCTGTGGGGAGAAGTGGAGCTGCAAAGCAACCAGTGGAGAGCAGGTGCCTGATATTGAGGGAGCTACTTCAAAGTACAACAGATCTAGAAGTGGGCTCTCAAGTCTTACTTTCTGCCTGTGCTGGTTCCCAAGGCATGGAATTGCTCTCTGTCCTGCCAGTATTAGCAGCTGATGTGCCTTTCTCTTATTTCAGGGAACAGTCTTGAAGAATGGCACGGAAACCTTTGAGGCCTGGGAGGACCCTCCCCCCCCAGTCTACATGCAGTTCTACTTCTTCAACGTGACAAATCCTCTGGAAGTGCTCCAAGGTGCTACTCCTCTCGTGGAGGAAATAGGACCATACACCTACAGGTAGGAGCCTTTCAGCATGGTCACAGCCCCCACACACAGCACTGACACTTGGGACTGCTTTCAGATGAAGCCAGGGACTGCTGGCAGATTTTGGGCAAAGCTTTGCTGGTGTGCTGCAGTTCTTCACTGCTGAACACAGAGGAAGCTGATGCATCCTGGCCTGCTGTCTTGTGAGCTGGGTGATGTTTGGGAGGCTGGGGAGAGGAGTGTGGCACAAAGTGTGACTCGTGCTCACTCAGGAATTGGTTCCTAGCTGGAGTTGCACTATCCACATGGGTAAAATGTGGCCAGAAAAATATTTAGAGTGGTACTAAAAGGGTTTTCCTGAGCCAACCCTCACTAAAAAACCTGCTTAGGTTTTAAACCTATCTCTCATTTTTACTGGTGGATTTACTAAGGCCTCGTGCAGTGTTAGCTGTTGTCCAGCTCCTAGAGCTGTCCTGTGTGGCATGGAGAGATTTTAAAGGCACCTTACACACGAGTTTTCCTTTAAAGCTGTGCTCTGCTCAGCTGCCTGCAGCTGTGTTAGCCAGGGGCAGCCTGTGGCAGGAAGGGCTGTGGTCCTGGGAGTCCTGAGTTAAGAGGAACTCTATCACCACTGCAAGAAGGTGGATTCCTGACTGTCAGCCTCACTTCTGGCCACACAGGCTCATCCAGACCAGGCACTGGCTCACTGACAGAAAGAGCTGTCTTTACCTAAGCTGCAAAATTATCAGAAACTCTTGGGATTTGAAGAAGTACTGGAACGAAAGTAGGAGCCTTTGTGGGAGCTTCGGTTTCTGCATTATCTCTTTCAGTTTCCTTTTTCCCACAGCTCAGCTTTGCTTCTCCCTCTGCCAGCAATCCCTTCCCCTGTCTCCTCTGCATTCTAGTCCTGTGTCTGTTTATCCCTGACAAACTCCATGTGATGCTTTGGCAAAATCCCTGCTGTTACATGAGCCAGTAGAGCTGGAGAAAAGATGATCCACGAGCTCTCAAATTCCCAGGTTTTCCTTCAGGTGTGTAACTCTGAGCATTAGTCAGCAAGGTGTTCTGTGTCAGGAAGATGAACAGGAGCAGCTCCAGGGTTCACAGGGAACCACCCAGGCTGATATTCAGCCTCTTTGCCAGCTGCTTCTTTTCCCTTTCCTTAGCTCTGAGTCTCCCCTGGATGTCACATGCAGCCTGCTTTGGGAAGCTGCACCTTGTCCATGGAGGAGCTCAGCAGGGATGGGGCTGGTGCTGTGCTGGCTGGGCTGCTCCCTGCCCCAGGGGAGGCCCAGCCCGAGCTGCTGGTTTGCTGGGAGAGCCTTTCCCTGCATCCCGTGGATCCCACGTTCCAGCCCTCCCTGCGGTGCTCTTGGTGGGGACAGGGAGGGAAGGAAAGAGCTGCACATTCCAGTTGGTTCTGGCTTGTTTGCTTAGCCTGATTTTTGGCATGTCTGGACAGGATTCCCCTGATCTCTGCTCTGTCTGATAGAGGAAGGAGGAAAAGCTGGGAAGTGGAGAGATCTCGTGCAGCAGATTCCATAACCCTCGCCTGGCTGTGGCTGTGCATGGCCCCGTGTTTTCATAAAACAGGGAAGGGCTGGGAGTGAACTTGGGCCAGACAAGCAGAGGGAAAAAATGCAGCCAGTGACAGGGAGGAGGTGGGAGGGCTCCAGAGAGTCTCTTCCTGCAGCTCAGAGTTTTCACCAGCTTACATCGTGAAGCACTTGAGGCAGATTCTGTAACGAAAACATTATAGTGCTGGTGTTTTTATACTCTGAAGTTGAACTGGCAGCATGTAAAATAAATAATTACAAAGTGCAAGCTGCCTATCTGCCCAAGCCTGCTGAGTCCCAAAGAATACTGGAATTAATGTTGTCTGGTTTTGCACACATTTACAACTTTTTAACTTTAACTTCTTAGAACCTGCTACCCATATCCCTCATCAGGGAGTATTATTTTCCTCTCCAGAGCCGGAGAGATGTCTCAGATTACTCCTGGCCTATTTTAGGAAGGCATTTCACAGCTGTCCATTTCCATCCCCTCAGTCCCAGCCCTGGGCTATAAAACAGATTGCTCTCCAAGAGGCTCTTGCCAAGTCAAACTGGAAGTGTTGCCACACCAAAATGTTCCTGTGTGGCAGGGATGCTGGGAGTGGTGGTGACACTGTTTGGGTAAGGAAGATGGGAAGTGGCTGGTTTCTAATAACAGTAGGCCTTTCCAGTTTGCTTTAAACGTGGAAGCTGAGCCAGAGTGATGCAGCCTGTTGTGAAGCTGCACTGATGGATGCAGTGCAGCCAGGTCAGAATCTCGATCCGAGCTGAATGCAGAACATCAGAGAACAACGTCTGGCAGAGCAATTCTCCCTCCCATCTTGTGACTTGACATTTGCCCAGACAGATGTGAAAGTCAACACTCCTGAGTCACTGCAGGCTGAGGAAATGGGGAATTTCACTCCTGTGTGTGCCAGGCAGTGAGCAGCCCTCCTGCCATTTCCCTTTGGGGTTTGTTGTGTCAGCCTGTTCGGCACAAATGCAGAACCCTGCTTGGTAAAGTGCTAATGGCAATGAAAATGGGGTTGTGCTCCTGACATGTGTTTCAGGGTAATTAGGATCTGACTTTCTCGTCGGGCCAGCAGGTAGCATTTGATGTTCCTTGCCAATTGGACTGGTTTGTCAGCAATCCTGAGTTTTATCCTGCTGAGTGCTGGGACAGGAACAGCAGCAAGCTCCCAGGCCATGGGTAGTGAACAGCAAAAATGCAGTCAAATTTCTGTCGTGCCCAGAATTCCTGCTTGAGAATTAAAGAACCAAAATAAGGCTTGGTCTGTGGTCGTGCCACATGTAAGCCCTAGTGCTCTGAAGCACTTCTGCCAGCAGAAGGATCCTGTTGGGTTCTTAGGTCAGCTCCATGACACACACACAGTATGGAATGCAGGGAGTGAATTTTGCATGCAGCAGTTTCCTTTTCAAACTGAACTTCAAGGGCAATCTCATTCGTGTATGGTGCCTCTAAATCCTTCTGAGCCATCTGAAATTGTTCTTCCTTTGAGGCAAAAAGATGAGGTGCAGTTAACACGCAGGGTGGCATTTTTGGAAACGCCCCGTGAGGTCTGATTCAGCTGACACTGACAGAGCCGGGAGTTTGTGTCAGTGACAGAATCTACGTCCAAAGAGCTGAGAATGCCACCACTCAAAAGGTGCTTAAAGCAGTAGAACAGCCCTAAGTTAATTGCAATGAATGCTGTGTCTACTTGTTTAGCTTGATTAGAGAACACACTCTTGTCTTTCAGGGAGTACAGGCCAAGAGTGCACGTCCAGTTTTTGGATAATGGAACCAAAGTGTCTGCTCTAAACCCAAAGACTTACGTATTTGAACCTGAGAAGTCAGTGGGAGACCCTGAAGTGGACCTGATCAGGACAATAAATATTCCTGCAGTGGTGAGTTCTCTTTCATTCCTGCTTAGAATTCATCCTGGCACTCTTCAGAAGGAGCAGTGTGTTGCTTCATCCTGACTCCTTTTGTGGAAGATAAATGTGATGGAAGAACAAGAGAGGCAGATGCTGGTCTCACTTTGGAGCTGGACTGCTGCAGGGGGCTTATTTGGTTCCTCCCTCTCCTCAAAGATTCATGACGCAAGGAAATCTTGGCATTTCCTTCCTTATGTATCACCTCCCCTCTTGCTGATTTCCTGGTGTGTGAGGAACAAAACTGACCTGCCGATCTTTTATTCCCCAGTAAATCTGATCATTTCTCCTTCGTTCCAATGCCCTGCAGACTGCCATGGAGTGGACCAGGTCAACCCCCCTGCAGTTTGCCACGGAGGTGCTGCTGCTGCTGTACCAGGAGTCTCTGTTCACCGTGCGCAGCGTGCACCAGCTGCTCTGGGGCTACAGGGACAGGCTGCTGTCCACCATCCACGTCCTGCACCCCGAGATCGACCCCGTCTTCGGGCTCTTCAGCAAGGTAACAGCATGGCCACGCCTGCTCTGCTTCCCCTGGCCAGTGATGGCAGGGACAGCAGCTCCTGCCTGTGCTCCTGTGAATAACACAGGCTTTGTGGGGCCACGTGTGCAAACTGCTAGAAAAATGGCCTGGTTTCCTCAGTAACTGACTGGAATTGGGTGTTATTTTTGTGCTGGAGCTATTCCTGGCTTGCACTGTGCTCCTGGTCACTGCATGTCAGTTTGGTCTGGGGGGAATCCTTACTTCTTGGAGATGTCTGCAGTGCTGAGGTTGTTTCTGTGGGGTTGTTTTCTCCCTGAGGGCTTTTTATTCAAGAGCAGCTCCCAAAGGGAGAAAAGGCTCATGTGGGGCTGTATTTCCTGCCTTTGAGAGGTGTAAGGATCTTACCTGGTCACTTCCACCTCGTTCCTGTTTAAGCTGGAGTTGAGTGAACTGCACAGATGTCAGGGGCAATGCATAGCTCCTGGGTGGGTTTGGAGTGGTGACAACTTCAGCTCCTGCCACCCCATTGCAGTGACAGCCAGGTGCCACAGCATGAGTGGAGCCACTGAAAGCTCCCGTATCTGTTTGCAGATGAACGGATCTGATGATGGAGAATACGTCTTCCTGAGTGGGGAAACAAACTACCTGAACTTCTCCAGGATTGTGGAGTGGAAAGGAAAAGAGTAAGTTGTTCCATGTACTCTTGCCTCTGTCAGGATCTGCCCCTTGCTTGCCTGGTGCCAGTTCAAAGAGAATGCAAGTGCAGCTTAAGAAAAGGGGTTGGAATGGGTTTGTCAGCAGAGCTGAGGCAGGAGGAATTGGCACTGTCCAGGTCTGCTTCCCATTTGCTGAGCCCAGGAGCTGGCATTGCCTGACTGCTGCAGGACATCTTTTAGCCCTTGCTCTCTGTGCTTCCCTTTGTTCAGGTCCTTGAGCTGGTGGACAACAGAGGCATGTAACATGATCAATGGCACGGATGGGACATCCTTTCACCCGCTGATCAGCAAAGACGAGAACATTTACATCTTTTCTTCTGATTTCTGCAGGTAAGGAGAAGGCAGTGGCACTCAGGCTTCAAAGCAGAGTTTATGTCCATTCCTCTCCAGGTGTCCTGTTCTCCTTCTGTGATTTCACTCAACAGTCACAGCGCTCTGCATTTCGTGGGAAGGATGAGATTTACAAAAAAACCCTCCCAGTCTGCAGTTAAAGATGTGTTATTTGAAAATGAAGATTTGTGAGGTGAAAATTTGGAACAGACTGCACTGCAAGGCTAGTAATGAGGGGAATGGAAGGATTTATATAAACTTTCCTTAAGCTTCTTTCCTCCAAAGCCTTCTTTTGTGCTGTGCTTTTTTAGACAGCCCAGGCTGCCCTCTTCAGAGATTCGTGACTTCACATGATGCAAGGAAATCTTGGCATTTCCTTCCTTATCTATCACCTCCCCTCTTGCTGATTTCCTGGTGTGTGAGGAACAAAACTGACCTGAAATTATTTAAATCAGTACAGATGTGTGTTAGGCTGAGTTCAGGACGTGCCAGATTGTTCTGTCTCCCATGACCACGTTCCTTTTCTGGTCCCTCTCAGCAGAGGTACCTGCACTCACACAGCATGCAGCAGTGACGTGGGCACCCTCTGTTTTGTGCAGCAGCAGGGTGATGAGATGTGTGCTTGCTGATCAGAGCCTATTAAATTCCATACAGAAATTCCCTACAGAATATTAAATTCCGTACAGAAAGTGGTGGGAACGCAACCCGGGGTGGCCTCAGCAGGGGGACGCGCACAGCTGGGGTCAGCGCCTGCTGCAGCCTGACAGCTGGCTCTGCTCTGCTTCCCTGCAGGTCCCTGTTCCTGGTGTATGACAGCTCGGGAACTGTGGCCGGGGTGCCCACGTTCCGCTTCGTGCCCTCCTCCATGGTGTTTGCCAACACGTCGGTGAATCCGGCCAACGCCGGCTTCTGCGTGCCCGCCGGCAACTGCCCCGGCACCGGCGTGCTCAATGTCAGCGTCTGCAGGCAGGGTACGGCCTGGCCCAGGGGCTCTGCAGCTCCTCAGGGGCCTCCTCCCCCTCTCTAAAGCTCTGAGGTCCCCCAAGGCTTCTTGCTCAGCCTTTTGGTTTGGTGATGGCTCGGTGTTTTCGCGTTCCAGGTGCTCCAATATTTCTGTCGGCTCCGCATTTTTACCAGGCAGATCCGAAGTTTGTAGAGGACATAGAGGGGATGCATCCCAGAAAGGAATACCACGAGACGTTTCTGGACATCAATCCTGTAAGTGCAGCCTTTTGGCACGGGTTCTCTAGGTGTATGGATCCGAGCAGCTGGGTTTAGAGCACCTCCTTGCGTGGTGTGAACTGGCTCAGTCCTGTTGACCTCAAGGAATCTATAGTAGTTCCGTGCTGCTGGATGGCATGGGAGATGCCTTTTTTGGGCAGCTGTCCTGTCCCTGTCCCCTCCCAGTGTGTCACACACCCCACCCACTCATGGCAGGGCAGTGTGAGAAACAGAAATGGCCTGAGCTGTGCAAGCACTGCTCAGCAATCACCGGAACATTGCTGTGTTACCCACGCTGTTTTCGTCACAGTTCCCAAACAGTTCCTGATATCAGCTCCTGTGGAGAAAATTAATTCTCTCCCAGCTAAAACCAGTACAGCAGTGATCTCTACACCCCCACAGACAAATGTGGGTCGAGGAAAAGAGCACAGCCACAACCTGCCTGGTTTACAGAAACAGTGCTCTGACTCACTGCGCTGTTATGTGCAGCTAAATCGGGAGGAAATTCCACAGCTCCTGTCCTCAGGTCCAGTGCAGATCCTGCTGTGTGCTGTGTTCCAGGTTCTTCCTGCATTCCCACAGTTCTCATTCTTTCACCTCTGCTGGTTTATTTAACACTGATCTCTTTTATTCCCCAGCTGACAGGGCTCGTCTTGCAGGCTGCCAAGCGGATGCAGGTCAACGTTCACGTTCGGAAATTACCTGAATTTTTGTGAGTGCTCTCTGCTGCTGGGTGGAGTCCCATATCTATGCTGATATTCAGCATGGCTTTTTCTGCAGTGTTCTGGTGGAATATGGGTTGGAGAGAGCAAGTGTGAGAGAGAGAAGTCCAGCTGAATCTCAGTTCTAAGGGGCAGTATGCACCCCTCTCACAGATCAAGCAGATTCTGCAGAGTAAAGAATGCTGTGTGGTAGCTATTCCTCCCGATGTTTATTGGCACAGCTTGGCTGTAATGAGTACAACAGAAGTGCTTTATCTGCCCAGTTCCCCTGGGAGACTTCAGGCTTGTTTCCCAGTGCCCAGGAGCTGTCACAGTAACACAGCTCCTGCCTGAGCTGGGATTCCACATGTGCCAACTGTTGGGGGATTTTTGCTGCTGTGCTCATGTTGCTTGGACAATAGTTCCTGTGTTTTACAAATAGGAGTAACCTTCAACATCAGCTTAGCTCAATTCCTGCTGCCTGGGCACAAATCTGTCACTCAGTTACTAATGAGCCCCAGATGGATCCCTGTTGTTCACTGCCCACCAACTCCCAAAATACTCCCTGCTCCCAAACCAGAATTTATCCATCTGTGAGATGGAGATTCTCCTACTCCAGCAGGGAGGTGAAAATACACAGCAAAAAGGAACAGCCCAGAGGTTTTTTAGGGACACTTTCCTCGCTCATTGTTCTTGTATAATCTGTCTTCACAACTCTCAGTTGGAAAAGTTCCTGTTCATAGTTTTGTTGTTTTTTTTTTTTCTCCACTCAGTGAAACCGGCAACATCCGAACGCTGATTTTCCCAGTGATGTATATAAATGAGGTAAATAGTTTTGTCTTTCAGCATTGTGGCATGGTAATGCTTGAAAAAATACCCTCTGAGCTAGCCAGAAAAGAAAAGGCCGATTTTCTTTCAGCAATGGGTAGGAAGGTGTTGCTGTTTCTTTACTGACACCCTCCTGCTGCTTGTTGTAGTGTTATGTTCAGCTCTGCCCCCTGGAAGAATTTTAGGGGCGAAGTATGTCAGGAAGCAGTGGTGGAGAGTTGTGAGAGTGTTGTTTCCCTGCCCTTCACAAAAGTGATCTTACAGAAAGCACAGAAATAAATAAATAAACTTGTTTTTCCCTTCTTCATCTCTCTCTGCTGCAGAGTGTTCTGATTGATGAAGCATCTGCCAGCAAGCTCAGGCACGTCCTGCTGGAAGCCAGTGTTGTGACTGGGATCCCCTTTGTAATCATGGCTCTGGGGATTGTGTTTGGGATTGTTTTCATTGTGCTGGCCTGCAGGTCCCAGAGGATAACTGAAGAGGTAAGCAGCACTTGCATTTGGCTTTGCTTGCTGTCCATCTGCCTGCATTTGATTTTTTTTTTTTTTTTGGTGGTTGATTTTACTTTTTGGTGTCTTTCTGCACGTGTTTTTATTTTGTTTCTGTTGGGAATGACCTTTCTAGGGAGGGGAAGTTTTAATAGACTCAGAATAAACGCGCCAAAGCAAAGGAGAGGAGTTAATCCGAGAAGCCTGGTAAGGCAGGTCCTGTCTCTGTGCCCAATTCCCCTGCCAGCAGTAGTGAAATAAATCAGCCTGTCTAGAGGACCCTGAGGGGCAAGATGAAAAAGCTCCACTGTATCTGAGGACAGATTTACTTGGTTCAGCGTTCTCAGCAGAACTGTGTTGTGCCAGTGGATTATTTTCCAGAATCATCATGCAAATTGGTGGCCAAAGAACAGCTGGATTGCACAGACAGCAGCAGCAGCAGCAAGTATTCTCCAGTGCTGTCTGTTTACAAGACAGCCTGTAAATCTGTTGGTGAGAAGCTCTGTCCCAAGATGACCCGCTGGCATTAAGGTGCCTGTCAGGGTGAAAGCTGATGCCAGCATTTCACCACGACAGGGTTCAGATGGCACCAAGCCTTTGGCTAGAGGAATAGCTTGGGTTCTCTAGGAGGCTGTTTTTCCCCTCGTAGTTGCTGTGGCCGTACTGTGGTCTCGTGTGTTTGGCATTCCCTAAATGCTGCCTCACAACTTCCTCTGTGCCTGGGGACCCCTCTGGATCAGTGGGTCCCACTGCCATCCCCATGGATGTACTTCAGTCTCCTGTGCAGGAGAGACTGGTCCTTTTTCCTTCCCTTTCTGAGCCTGCCTGTGCCGTCAGCAGCTCATCCCAAGGCCTGTCCTGGGAATTCCTGCCCCACCCTACACGCACAGCTTCAAACCAGCTCTCTTGCATGTGCTGGAACACTCGGGAGTCAAAATGACACAATGCATTCCGTGCTTCTCCTGCTTTGCTTTTTGTTGCTTTTCCTGCAAACAGCAGTTTGCAGCTCTTCTGGGTGGCTCTGACCTTCCCTTCGGCGCCAGAGGGGCTACAGCAGTCCCTGCCTGAGCTGCCACCCACCCTCTGGAGCTTTGCTAGTGCAGCCCTGGCACTCCTAGAGGGAATTGTCCTTAGAAGCAGGAGCTTTTCCTTTCCCTGCTTGCAGTCTGGGCAGCCCAGCTTCCCACGGTGCCAAGGCCACCATGGCCACGTTTAACTTGCTGTGGTTTTGTTCCTGCAGAGCACGGAAGAAGAGAGGTCCCCACTCATCAGGACGTCTTAGTAGATTTTCTTTACCCTGTGAGCTTGGAGAGTAAACGATTAGAGCTGACCTAACACCAGCTGTCCCTGTGGAGGCACAGTCGTGTCCAGCGGCACTTTTGGTGGGACACGGGTGGAAGGGAATCTGCACTGTCAGCCAGGGAGGAGACTTCTGTCTCGCCAGCTACGTCACAACTTCCAAACTCCATTCTAAAACTGCTCCAGCTCCTGCTTTTCTCAACCCTGCCCTCTGTTTGTACCCACACTGGCAGCCACAGAGGATCGTCACCGCTGGATGGGCGAGCACATGCCAGCCTGATTGCCTGCAGGAGCAACACGGGTGGCGAGTGTGGGCGGCCTGCTGGAGCACAGCGGGCTCCTGGATGGCCCTGGGACAGGGACAGATGTGCTGTGGGCTGGATGGTGTCCTGTCCTGAGTGTGTCCTCACTCCGGAGTGCACCGAGCGTTTGTTACTCGTGTCCTTGGTCCTGTCCCAGCACACGTGTGCAGCTCATCCAGCCAAGCTTCCAGGTGGAACTGAGCCAGCAGCTGCACGTGCTTTTCCATGCAGACCACCTCAGTGTTCCCACTCTGCTTGTTAGCCAGGCTTTTATCCTTCAGGTGTGGGGTTTGTTCTGCTGATTAAGGCACCGCAGCTCAGCGTTGTTCCTGGGGTGGAGGGGACAAAGCCCCTGGGTGTTATTGTGTGTGGGTTTGTTGGGAATGTGGACTTGGCCTGTTTGGGATGAGAGCACCCTCCGTGCTATGGACAGGGTCCTGAGAGCTCCTGACACTTTTTTACTTGTCAAGCAGAAACTTGTGTTATAAGTCACCAAGGTTCCTCCCCCCTTCCCAATTAAAAGAATATTCTCATCGAGGAACATTTCCATTAGATAGTGAAATGTGTTTTTAAAGTGCGTCCTTGCCTTCTGAAGAGGGGCAGTGGGGTTGGCATTGCTCGGGCGTGGTTTGGGGGCACTTTTCTGGCTGCTGCTTCGGGTTTTCCCTGTGAGGCCCTTGAACGGATTCCCCAGAGAAGCTGCGGCTGCCCCTGGATCCCTGCAATGTCCAAGGCCAGGCTGGACACTGGAACACCCCGGGACAGCAGAAGGCGTCCCTGCCATGGCAGGATGGGCTTTAAGGTGCCTTCCAGCCCAAACCCTCCTGGGATTCTGTTGTGCCTGTTCCCCCCAGCTGCTTCGTTCTGGGAACAGCCCCGGGACAGCGCTGCGGGACTGGCTTTGCTCTGCCTTCCTCAGCACTGTGGGACGCTCTGGAGGCAGCCACACGAGCGCGTCCAAAGGAACGGGGGCACCCCTGCTGGGGCGAGCTCAGCCTCAGCTCCCAGCGCCCTACAACTAAGACTATTTTCCGTCGCGCGAGCCTTTATAATCGCTGTTTAGCACAAAGCAGGACCTTTCCCCCCGATACGCGGGGAACAACTTTTGGCTTTATTCTCCTTGGGACATTCGCCTCTACCGGCCTCACCCCTCCCGCTTCCCGTAGTGGTACGGCCCGCTGGCGCGCGCGGGCTGCGTCACTGCGCGTCACCGCGCGCCGCCCGCGCCACCCGGAAGCGCTTTTGGCGGCGGCGGAAAAGCGGCGCGTGCGGCCGGTTTTGTGTGTGGCTGGACCCGCCGCGGGGGCTCGTACGCGCCTCCCGCGGGGGCCTCCGCTCGCCGTCCCACGATCGGCCCCATGGCCTTCAACTTCGGCGCTACGGCAGGAGCCGGGGCCGCCAACCCGACCGGTGAGCGCCGGGGGGGGGAGCGGGGCGCGGAGGAGCGGGACGGGGGGAACCTAGCAGCGGGCAGCGCGTGCCCCCCCCACCAGTGGGAACAGCGGTTCCCCTCAGGGAGCCGCGCGTGCCCCCCCGCCAATGGGAATCGAGGTCCCCTCAGGGACCCGCGCGTGCCCCCCCGCCAATGAGAGCAGGGCCGGCCGGCAGCGCGTGCCCCCCCACCAATGGGGACGGCGGCCCCCTCAGGGACCCGCGCGTGCCCCCCGGCCAATGGGAGCGGCGGTGGCGGCCGGCGCGTGCCCCCCGGCCAATGGGAATCGAGGTCCCCTCAGGGACCCGCGCGTGCCCCCCCACCAATAGGAGCGACGGTCCCCTCAGGAACTCGCGCGTGCCCCCCGGCCCATGGCAGCCGCGGTCCCCTCAGGAACTCGCGCGTGCCCCCCGGCCCATGGCAGCCGCGNCCTCAGTGGCAGCCGCGGTCCCCTCAGGAACCCGCGCGTGCCCCCCCCCTCAATGGCAGCCGCGGTCCCCTCAGAGGCGCCGTCCCGCGCTCGGCCCTCGACGGGCCCGGGAGTCGCTCTTGAGGCGCTGGTGATGAGGTGGTGCGGGTCCCTCGGATCAGCAATAAAGTCGTCGTTTGGACGAGATGCCCTTGGAAGTTCACTTTTGAGGAAGGTAAAAGACAGGGGTTAGCTTGTAAAGGAAGGCTGTTTCCCCTCTTGTTTTGTCATGGTGAAGTGTGAGACAGAACTTTCCTTACCCTCACTTAATGAAATAATTGATTGTTGGCTCCGAGCAAGTCCTTAGGACTTTTCCTGTAGTTAACCTGAATTTTGCTGTCTCTTCCACTCTGGGACTTTTGCACGCATTCTTTCTGACCCCCTCTGAAAGTAAATATCACCCTGTGCTACACCATGGCAAGGTTTCTGACACAGACCAGTATCCTGAGGGCTCACACCTCAGGACCTCCCGTTGTCTGTCCAGCCTGAACCTGTTTCAGCTGCATCCCAGGGGTGCTGGATTTATCGGTAAATCCAGCAAGGCTGAGGTGGGCGGATTTTGGCAATAAGAATTTGGATAAATCTGCCCTGGAGTAGCTGAGGCTTGTGTGGTGCCTCAGCTGCTGGAGCTGATTTTTGTGGTTGTTCTGCTGTCACATATCTGAGTGTATTATTTATGTAAAGATGACTTACTCTTGCCTTCCTGATAGTTTATGAATTAATTTTGCTATTATCTGTTACATTTTAACACAGATGCAGTTTAACACGAGTAGTCTTAGGCTGTTACAAATTGCTTTTAATGTGAGTATTGAATCACAGAGATGGTTTCATTATGGCTTTGAAATGAGGTGGGGAGATGCTGCTGCCTTAGTCACATTATAATTGGAAAAATAATGTCATTACAGCAGTGTGGAGCTTTTAACTGTCCTCCTTGCCTCCAATAAATAATGTTTAATGCCAGTTAACACCTTTTACTCTTGTTTCTAAATATGCTTGTCTTGCCCCTGAGGTGGAAAAATGCTTCAGCTTTTCTTTCCTGGGACCTGCCTTTCACTCAGAACTAATGTTGCCTTGCTCTTTTTCTGCTTCCCGCTCGTCAGGATTTGGTGGGCTTGAAACTGCAAACTCCACTGCCAGTGGGTTTAATTTTGGGGGTTTCGGATTAGCCGCTAATCCCGCGGTGAATTTTAATATTGGGAATTTCGGTGTTTCCACTACCGCCACTCCGCCGTTCAATTTTGGTAACAGTCTGGCAAGCGCAGGTAGATAACGTGGAAATACGTGTTCTGTGGTAAATGTTACCAGCAGGGGTCCAAGAATTGCATCCCCCACTGGGAATCTGTGCCCACTACTAATCCTCATATCCAGCTGTAGAATCTCTGGAAATGGAACGGGTTGGAGAGCCTTAGGCTTGGAGGGGTTTTGCCTGTTAAATTCTAAAGGAATAACTTTTGGGGAAAAACAAAGTCTCTGAAGTGGGAATGAATCCAGGTGATCCCGAGCAATCCCAGAGCTGGTCCCTGTGCCACGTTTCCTGACATGAGATTCTTGGACTACTGCCGTCATGTTTTCATCTTCCCCCGTGTCTCCTCATTGGCCTTGCGTTGGCAGTCATGAATGCACCACCCTCAGTAGTTTCTGTGGAGAAACAGATTGTATACGACCGGCACCGAGTCAGAGCCCAGCTGTGGCCTGTTCCCCAAAACTGCCCTGTGTCCCAAACTGCCCTGTCCCAGCTCCAGGGAGCCCTGCCTGGGATGGCTGCACTGGGGGGTGGCTGAGGAAGCCCTGGGTGGCCCCATGGACATCCATCAGGTCTGAGCCATCAGATGATGTCATTTCTCTTCAGTATTTCCCATTCCCTCCAAAACCAGCGGGCTGGGTGGATTTCTGGTGCTTTTGTCGGTGTGGAATCAGCCCGGGGTGCCGTTGCTGCTGCTCGTATAGGAATTCCATCCATCCCACAGTGTCACCGCTCTCTGTGTCAGCGCCTCTCATCTGTTGTGTGCACCCTGGGATCTCACTGGGGCTGGTCTGCTGTGAATACTCTTGGGCTGCATTTCTTTGGCTTCATTTGAGCTGCTTCAGAACACACTGTGGATGGTCCATGTGGTATTTAATTTGTACTCTCAGGTTCCTTTTCACAACGGCATGACTGAATCTGCTGCGAATTCAAAGGGGAAAATAAAATAATAGTGCCATCAGTGGTGCTCCTGCCAGGGTGTCCTGCTCACTGGCAGCACTGAAACATGGGTGTGACAGGGAGCAGTTTCTTCTGCCCACTCACATTGAGATATTTGCTGAATGGAAATGAAATGCAATTGTATATCAGTTTTGATTTATGCTTTTCATTTTGTCTGTGGGCAAGAGGACTGTGAGTGCAATAGATCTAAAGAACCTTCTGTTTTTTTTCTTGCTACTGACATGAGAATTAGGGGAGGCAGCATCTTTGTGACAAATCCTTTGTAGCAGACTCTTTTCTCATTTGAGTATGTGTGAAAGCAGCACAAAACCCAGAGGCCTTGGTTTCGCAGGCAGGTCAGCGCTCCACAGGCTGCACCTTTGCTGGCACCACTGGTGCTCAGGCGCTCACTTAGGTCCTCTCCTGCTGGCCAGTGACTGCTTTTCCTGAAAAGCTGTGGAAAGCTGATTGCTTTGCATCCATTTTCCTCTATTAGTGGTTGAACCTCCAAATGAGATGTGATGGGGGGATCATGGGGAAACAGGGCTTTTAAAACAAAAGGACCCTGTAGAATCATACCTGTAAAGTTTGTGTTTAAGCACAGTGACTGTGTGTACCTGGCTTTGATTTGTTTCCCAAGGTTAGGACCATTTGTAAAGTTCACAAAACATCAGGCTGCTTATTAAACACTTAGCAGTGGCACTGACCAAAGTATTCCTGCAAGTGAGTCTAAGAAGTAGTGCTGTTGTTCGTGTCTGTCACTAGGGAAGGCACATCCCTCTGGTAAAGGAACAAGATGTCAGTTGACTGCTGTCCTCTTGTTAGCTTTGTTGACACTCCATCCCAGTTGTGGCTTTGTGGTCCATGTTTTCTCCCCCATTTCCTTGGACAGTGAACTGGATGCCATGCTCAGTGTGACCCACATGCTTGTGCCCGTGCCATCCATCTGTCAGCACCGTTCCCATAACACCCGAGGATGTCACACTGTGCCCGGCTCAGGGGCTGTGTGCTGCTGCCTCACCACAGTGTGTGTTTGCAGGTGCCTTCGGGGGCTTTGGGACCACCACCACCACTGCAGCGCCAGCCTTCAGCTTCTCTGCTCCCACCAACACCGGCACCGGTAAGGGGCTCGAGGGCTGACCACCTTTAGGGCTCTGGATCGCCTGGCTGCTCTGCTCTCTTTCTCAGTCATCATCTGCTTCTTTCCCCAGGGCTCTTTGGTGCTACCCAGAACAAAGGCTTTGGATTTGGTACCAGTTTTGGCACAGGAACTGGAACTGGCTTGGGTAGTGGGTTGGGAACCGGCCTAGGCTTTGGAGGCTTTGGAAGCCAGCAGCAGCAGCAGCAGACCAGTGAGTATGGCTTTGGATTTACCCATCCCTTAGCAGTGAAGCACAAGACTGTCACCTTCAGTTGCTGGGCTAGTGGGACAGAAAGGTATTGTAACAGAGGCTGTTAAACTCTTAAACTAGAGCTCCAGCAAGTCCCTGAGCTCCACCCCTGAGCTTCCAACATTATTTACCCCTTTGGTTTAATGCTGGTAGAAATTGTAGTGAGAGAGTTGATGTTGCAGTCACAGCGTTGCAAGAAGGGGGAGGAAAAAGGCATTGAGGTTATTTTAAATGGGAGTTGGATAATAAGCAGTTTCAGGCTCTGAGTCCGCTGAATTTTTAACAGCCAGATGATGACATGGATCAATACAGGTGTCTCATTAAAAAATTTAATTTCTTCTAATGTAGCATTCAGGAGCTTCTGTTGTAGATGAAGAATGGCTGTAAAAAGACACTTAAGAAGCATGATCCGTTTTTAATTGATTTATTAATTAGGTGTTTTTATTTTTCTTCTCAGAACATGAGAAGAAGTGATAGGCAGATGGTAGGTGACAGCATGGTCATGGTTGGTCAGGGAGGTCATTTTTGCTTCTCTTCATCCCTCCCAGCGTTAGGTGGTGGGTTGTTCAACCAGCCTGCCCAGACCCCCGCTCAGTCCAACCAGCTCATCAACACAGCCAGCGCCCTCTCGGCCCCGACCCTGCTGGGAGATGAGAGAGATGCCATTCTGGCCAAGTGGAACCAGCTCCAGGCCTTCTGGGGCACGGGCAAAGGCTACTTCAACAACAACATCGCTCCGGTGGAGTTCACGCAGGAAAACCCCTTCTGCAGGTTCAAGGTAAGGCATCGGCCGGCTGCCCGCAGAGGGCGCTGCTGCCCTCGCTGCTGAGCCTGAGCCTCTCGTGGGTGTTGCAAAGATCTTGGCGCTGGCCAGAGTATTCTGAAACGGTATTTTTCCAGGTTATCTGCACAGTTCTGATGCATACTCATTAAAAGGTTCGAAGATGCTGGAAATCTGGGTGGTGTGGAGGGACTAGATAATGAGCCCAGATGTGGATGATGAAAGTAACATTTTCATGTGCTAGCATTCAGGTTAGTGTGTGTGTACTTGGAACAGATCTATGGAAATTAATTTTAATGTCGATCTGTGTGTGTTACAATAAGGCAGAAACTATTTAAAATAACCTTCTTGTCTGAAAGAAACTGTGAACATTTGGAATAAGAATTTCAGGGTCTTTCTTCATTGCTTTATCTAGATTAAAATAACCCTCTCTGAACCTGACCTGTGCAAGGTTTAAAATCCACCAGCCTTCAGCCTTCTTGTGCCTTTATCCTTGCCAGTGCTCATGCTGACTCCATTCCCTGTATGGAATCATCAGCAGTTCCACATCTTGCTTCTCACGTCCACAAAGAATTCGTGGCTCTCCATCCTCTGCAAATCCTGCACCTGCTGACTGTGTTGCTAAGCCTCAGGCTTGTAGGGGGATTTGGGGCAGGGTGGTGATACCCTCCTTCCCTGAGCTGATCCTTTGGAGCGCTAACTTTGTGACCTGAATGTAGGTTAAGACTTCATTAAGTCTAGTGTTGATTATGCACATTATGAGGCTTCTGTCAAATTTTTGCAGCAACTGTGCCTGCCTCGCAAATGTTTGGCTTTGTTGCATCACTTCTTTCAGTGTTACCTTGAACATTTTGTTGGCAATGCACCTGAAAGCTTATTTTCTTGTAAGTTGTTGTCTGAAATTGCTTTCACAGTTTCTGAGCTTTGAAAAATTGCCCAGTGTAAGTTGTGTGATGCAGAATTGGTTATTTTAGAGTTTCATATACTGAAAAGAAGAGTTTTCAGGTTAGACAATGCTAGATACTAGGTTTACTCTTGTCCCTGTGGCTGGAGTGTTTCATCTGTTCTAATTTGAAAATACTTTATTGCATAAAGAGATCATTGAATAGTTATTTATGTAAAGCAGAAATACCAGAGGTGTCATGTGCTTAAAAACAAATTCTTCCTTAGCTATCACTGTTGTGCTCCATGACAGGAGGGCTGGTTCTGCAGGGCTCACCATGGCAGGGGTTACCCTCTGCTGACAAAACCAGGCTCCTGGGCACGTCCTCAAGTCTTCTCTCTCTTCAGCTGAACTTGCACAAGGGGAAAGGTGCAGGTCACCCACCCACAGGCAGTGTCAGGGCCTCACAAAGCCCCTGCTGTCCCTGTCACCAGGGCTGGGTTGGGGTGACAGCTGATAGGCAAGAGAGGTGGAAGCTGCCACCCTGCTTTTGCTTGTAATAAAGTCTGATCCTCCGGTTCTATTTGCACTTTGAAAAAAGGGTCAGTTTGTAAAATGCTCCTGATTGCTGTCAGCTCTGCTGTGCTCGCAACTCTCCTGATGGGAAAAGGATACTTAGGAACTTCTTGTAAAAATCCAGACTTTCAAAAGCTGCCCTACTGATGGCTGTGTGGGAGAGTAATTTAAAAGGAGTTAAATTTTGGACCAGTTGCTCTGAAAATTGAGGGATTTAGCTGCTTCCCTTCGTGCCACAAGGATATGGTTTTGCTAAGTAACATACCTTCATTTTGTTCCTTGGCAGGCTGTGGGTTACAGTTTAATGCCCAACAACAAGGATGAAGATGGCCTCGTGGTCTTGGTGTTTAACAGAAAAGAAGCAGACATTCGAAGCCAGCAGCAGCAGCTGGTGGAATCACTACACAAAGTTCTGGGAGGAAATCAGACCCTCACTGTCAACGTTGAAGGTGTTAAAACGATGCCAGATGACCAGTACGTGAACTTCCCACAGGGTTGCCGGTTTATATTGCATGTTAGGAAGGCTTGGTGCCTAAGTCTCCTGTCTCCCCTTCTCCCTGGCTTTAGATCTGCCCATCCTGAGTTCGATTTGTACCTCTTATTCCCTCACACAGTTTTTCTTACGCTGCCAAGTGCAGCCACTTTTCCAGATTTTAGGTAATTCTTAATGTAGTAATAGTATCACCATAGAATAGGGTTGTTAAAACTGGGGAGAGCAGAGAATGTAATGGTATTTACAGCTTTACAGCCTGCTGCTGGCCTTTTCCTGACAAATGTTCTGCATTTGGCCTCTCTCAGGACAGAAGTGATCATTTACGTTGTGGAGCGCTCGCCCAACGGCACCTCGAGGAGAGTTCCTGCAACCACCCTCTACGCCCACTTTGAGCAAGCCAACATCAAATCATCCCTGCAGCAGCTGGGGGTCAGCCTGGCCATGGCCAGGACAGAGCTGTCCCCAGCACAAGTCAAGCAGCTCCTGCAGAACCCTCCTGCTGGTACGTGGGCTGGGCCTTTGGGCTCTCTGTGAAAAAAGCAGGTGTCAGCCTGGAAAACACTGTGAGAAGAACAAGGGAAAAAAAGTAAAAAATCAGAATAATCGTGTCCTGTACTCACTTGCTAGTTTTCAGATGGGTCTTTTAGCTTGCCTAGGTGGCCACAGACAGTGCACATAGAGCTTTGTCTCAGAGTCATTAAGGACTGTTCATGGCATTTGATTAGACGACACAAAAAAAGGACAGGTCACCTAAGTGTGGTGTATAGTGGGAGCAGTAGGAATTTCCCCCTTTAAAGCATGGATTATCCAATGGGAGCACCCATGATTATCTCATTCCCCTGCTTTCAAACCTGCAGGAATGCTTGATGGCTTTTGGGTCTGAATTTACTGCCCCTGCTCAGGACCAGGGCTTCTAAAGAACTATTCTATTTTAATTAACTTAATTTGTGTAACAAGCACTCCAGTTAGCATAGTTCAGAGGGTTTGTGTATTTCACAGCATTTTTCCATTTCCACAGCTACAACATCTCTCTATTCAGATATCCATACTAAAAATCCTTCTTTTTTTTTTTTTTTTAGGTGTTGATCCTATTATATGGGAACAAGCCAAAGTTGATAATCCTGATCCTGATAAGTAAGTCCAATAGTCTGTCCAAGTATTGAAGTATTGCAGCAAGGCTTGGAAAGGGGAGAAAGAGATAATAATTGCGTAGTACCCTTCAGGTAACTTGTGAGAAAGTTACTCGAGTACAGCTCGGCCAAGTGCTGATCCCCTTGAAAGCAGTGAGGATTACTGGCAGTGCCTGTCTTAATCCCTTTACCCATTTAGGTGCTTAGGAGCTGTCAGGATAAAGAGTCTTACTTGGCTTCCTTGGAGGTGTGCTGTCCTCCATTACATAGATCATTATTGTGACTTACTTTTTGCAATTGCTGAAGGTGATGCACCTCTGTACCCTCCAGTGGTTACAGATAAATTGGGCTGCTTTCTTTATGAAAAAGGAACAGGTTGTTGGAAATAGTGAGGACTCTAGAGTTTAGCAAAAAAAGATATAACCATATCTTGTTACATATTAATTTACAAAAGACAAACATAATCTGTAACTTTATATTAGATTCTGTTCATAATTATTAATCCTTACCCTGTGTCCAGTATAAAAACATGTTGTAAGAATTATTTGTATTCCCACAGGCTTATTCCTGTGCCAATGGTGGGTTTCAAGGAACTGCTGAGAAGATTGAAGGTGCAGGATCAGATGACCAAACAGCACCAAACTCGATTAGATGTAAGGTTGCTCAGCTTTATCATGATTTGCTGATGCCAAAGGATGTGCTATTAAATGCACCTGCATTGTGTGTTCAAAACTGAAATGTAAACCATGTTCTTAATATATTCTTTTAGTAGATCTCTTGCCCCAAAAACTGAGCAGTGTGGTTTGGCTTTCATTTGTTCCATGTTCAATCTTACTCTTTTGCTATAGACTAATCCACACCAGCTCCATTAAGATGTATAGCATGGACTTTTTAATTTGGTCAACCAGTTTTCCAGTGGCTTCTGAAAATCCCTATTGAGTATGAAACTGCCAGTTTTAAATCAGGCCTAACGTGTTCTGTTATCAAAAATCTTCTGACTTGCAACTGACTCCCATCTCCTCTGCAGATAATATCAGAAGATATCAGTGAGCTGCAGAAAAACCAGACAACAACGATGGCAAAAATTGCACAGTACAAAAGGAAACTGATGGCTCTCTCACACAGAACTTTGCAGGTAACAGGGATCATCTAAATAAAACTCCTTGGACACTGTCTAGTGCCACGAGCATTCTCAGAGGGAAGAACAACCTGTTCCATCTTGTGCAGGCCAGTGCTGAAAGTTATTCTGCCTTCAGCTACCAGGTGTTCATTTAAGTACCAGGCAGAGCTGTCAGGGAAAGCTTTAGGTGGTCTGCCATACTTGGGAACATTTCTCTCTTCACTTGCCCAAAACCACAGGACTGCCCTGAGGTCTTAGAGCAGCAGACTAAATGACACAACAAATCCTGTGAGAAAGAGGCTGAAGAAAGGGCAAAAAGATGTAGCTGGGCTGGTGGGGAGAGGGATGGGCCATGTGTTCTTTAATGAACATCAAAGACTTCTTTTGTAGGTGCTAATAAAGCAGGAGATCCAGAGGAAAAGCGGTTATGCCATTCAAGCAGATGAGGAGCAGCTTCGTGTGCAGCTGGATACAATTCAGTGTGAGCTGAACGCACCCACACAGTTCAAGGTGAGTGGCTGACACTTTGGCTAACAGCTCTGGGGCTTTCTCACTGAAACCACATCAGTTTTCCAAACCGTGTGTATTGGTTGTGGAAGGCTTTCAGTCTGGCAGTGAGAGTAGGCTGTAGCATTATCATGTCCTTTGCTGAATAGCCAATAGGTGTTTCAGTAGGTTTGAGTTCTTGAAAATACTAGAGTCACTTGCCCCTTGCATGTCTTCCAGAACATGTAAAAATTGAATGAGCAGCAGTGCTTCCAGCCCTGGAGATGCAAGGAATGGTAGATGCTGGAGCAAACGAGTTGTGTTTGATTTAAGCCTGTTTCTCTTCCCAGGGCAGACTGAATGAGCTCATGTCCCAGATCAGGATGCAGAACCACTTTGGAGCAGTGCGGGCTGAGGAGCGCTATTACATAGATGCAGACCTGTTAAGGGAAATCAAGCAAGTAAGTGTTACTGGGTACAATCCTGGCCTACTCTGTCATTTAAGCCAGACACATGCTGGCTGGGTCTACAGTGTCATGTTCTTGCCTTGTTTGATGAAGTCATGTTTTTAATTGGTCTCAGTGCCAGGGCACCAAGCTAATGTACAAAAGCACTCTGTGGAGATAGGCTGTTAGTACAGAAAATGTTGTTATTCCTTCCTTAAAGAAATTACAGCAGGCTTATCAATGTGCCAGGGCCACCAGTCATGGCACTTTGGAGAATTATTACCTAGTGAGTCTGTGGAGCTGAGCAAT
Source organism: Turdus rufiventris (assembly GCA_013186435.1). NCBI lineage: Eukaryota > Metazoa > Chordata > Aves > Passeriformes > Turdidae > Turdus > Turdus rufiventris. The sequence goes on from PYHW01009522.1 coordinate 2,174,854, forward strand.
ACTCACACTGTTTCTGAACTACCTGCAGCACCTGAAGCAGCAGCAAGAAGGACTGAGTCACCTAATCAGCATCATCAAGGATGACCTGGAGGACATCAAGCTAATAGAGCACGGGCTGAACGAGAGCATTCCCATCCGAGGGGGAGTCTTCAGTTGACTGGTGGAGGTTTACACAGAACATGTAGTCGAGTTCATGGCTCACCTTCCAAGGCTAAAACTGTTGAGGTAAAATAAAACACTTATCTAGTAGGAGCAAAATGGTATTTTGTCTGTTACTTTTAGAATTAGCAAAGCCTCTCCTAAGCTTTTAAAATTGACCTTTGGAAGGTTTATATTTTATAAAGCTGTATATGCTTTAACAAAAGAAGGAAAACTGAATCTGTTCAGGTACCACTTTACTATGAAACTATATGTACTATTGTACATCTTTTCTTTTTTTACGACAGCATTGTCCTAAAAACACAGGGCTGAGGGGATTGTTTCACTAATGACTCAGTTTGTGGAAAGCTTAGCCTGCTTCCATGTTTCTGTCAGAGCAGTCAACCAGCACCATTGTGTAAACAGCTAATTTAGACCATTACAGAGATGTTTGTTGCTGTGACTATGTTGTTCTCTGCAATACCAGTCAATTACTGGGGCAAGCTGCACAAAGTTCCTGTTTTCAGTTTCTGCCCTTCCTTCGGACTGCAAGGATCTGCAGGTTATGTTTGGATTGCTTTACGTATGTGAATTACACAAAGCATTGCTGCCCCTCTCAGTAACAATGTCTGGATGTTGTCTTCTGCCTTTTTTTAAATTGCCCAAGAGTAATAAATTCAGTCTGAATTTGTAATAAGCGGTGTGTGGTGTTGGCTCTCAGTGACATCAGCAAAGCAGTGAGGCTGCTCCCAACCCCAGGTAAGTGCACTTCACTCTGCTCTGGGCACTGCAGGGAACAGGCTGGCAAACCACGTGCTGAAGAGCAGCTTTTTCCCTCTGTACAAAAGTCACTGAAAGTAACTGAAACAAAAAAACAGGTTCTCTGCAATAGGAGTTTGTACAGCACAAACATGGGACAGGCTAAATAATTTTGTGCATTAGGTAAAATTAATTCCATTCATTACATTTGAAGAATGGAAAAATAGAAATACAGCTGCAAGGTGCTAGGACCTGTATTGTGGATTTGAGAGTGTTTGTGGAAGCAGGATTCCATTACAATTGAACAAGCATATGTGGAACTCTAGTTAAAGGAGAACAGGATTAGTTTGCTTTTGGAAGCATAGTTCCAGTTCATAAATTGTCTGTATTGGCAATGAGCTTTGTCAGAAATCCAGTGAGATTGGAATCCTCTTTTGGGGGCTGGGATAGCAGTCTTAAGTGAAGTCTTGTGCCATGGGGCCCCTGCTGGACTGTACTGCTTGCATTTGACAAACACATGGTTTTGTTTTGCAAGCTCTTCACACTCCACCCCACTTCACCAGCTGCAGTGGTATCATGCTTTGAAAATAACTTGAACATGCAGCATGGGCTACCTGGCAGGGGGTACTTGATCTATTGCCCTTGAAAATGAAATTATTGCAATAGATTTCTTAAACAAGCACCCCTGCTAGAGCCAGTGTTGCACATTTGAAGTACTTTTTTAAACATTTGGCTCTACTACAGGTACTTAGCAGCCCCAAACTTCCAGAACAAGCTTAGCACAGCAGAGGAACAGCAGCAGGGAAGTAGGTATCATCACTGGAACAGCACTGCTGCTCACAGAGTTAACTAGAAAAATGAACAGCCAAGCAACAGCAATCTAGAAAACATGGTTTATTAAAAGGAAAGCTGTGATCAAACAGGTGCTACCTCTTTACAACTAATACATTGACTTCCTCTTTACTGCTCCTGAATTATACCTGTAACCTTTCCTCATATTGACAAGAGAAGCTAAGTTGCATCTTCCCTTTGAGCAGCAAACTACTTAAAATTCAGCTTCTTTTAAAAACAGTCCCAGTTGAAGTGCAGCTCATCTATTTCAGCTGTTACCTCCCCCAGAAGGGGCACAGCTGTTGCCTACAGTGATGTCTGTTTTGGGCACTGCCTTCCCTCTCTCTGCTTGCCACCTGCAGGCACGCTCTAGGTTAGGTGGGACAGTGCTGGCTTTGGAGCAATGAAGGCATGGACGTGGCAGCCCCGGGCAGGCTCTCAGGACGGGCACTGTTTGACCAGGCGGAAGGCTTCCAGGAACTCGTTGAAATCGATGTTCCCATCCTTGTTGAAATCAATGCTGCGAACCAAGTCGTCAATGCCATCATCCGTGAGTTCAATGTTCATGTGGGAGCTGAACAGCTTCCAGGTCTGCTGGAATTCCTCAAAGGAGATGAGACCTGCAGAGGAGTGTTTTACATGCTACATCTCCTAATGTGGAGAGCACTGGCTAAAACACAACTTAAAGCAGCAAAGAGGCATAACACAAATGGACATGTCACAAGCATGGCAGGGAGCAGGAAAGCCTATACAACACCAATTCTATACATTCTAAAGGAAGCACCAAAGCAGAAGGGAACAGCAGACAGTGATCTACTGCTCACATGCTTACCTGAATGGTCTCTGTCTATGATCCTGAATATGGTCTCTAAGTTGGATCTGTTTCGATAAATGGTTTCCAGCAAGCTCGACTGGATGTGCTGAAAGACATGATCACAGTTTTTATCCTTGTGATACCTCTGCTCTCTGACTTGTTACTGCAGATGTCTCCACAAATAAGAATAGTTTTTGCTGTCAAGAACTTGCCAGCAGTGCCTTATCAGCCAGGTGTGTAATGACTGGACTCTGTGCAGACCATCAGCAACTTGTCCCTTCCTAACAGCACTCTTCAGGGCTGGCAGCAAGCCAGGCTGCATGTTATAACCACTGCAGAGCTGCTTTTGCTGGGCTGAATTAAGAAACTGCTACTTGGAGAGTGGAATACAGTTTTCCTACTCAGAAGCCGACATCCAAAGCTACCTCTAAATTTTGCTTTCATATCCATCATCTATTTGTAAAATGGGCTGGGTGCCTCAGAACTACCTGAGCTCAGGCAAGACTTCCTACCAACTTCAGTGTGGTTTTGGATTCTGCAGGAACCATCCCCTGTCCCTTGGTAGCACAGCTGATTTGCACACGCTGGGGATCTTTGATGGAAGGGGCCGAGTGCTTACCTCTTGGCTCCTCTGCTCCATGGCCAGGTCATCCAGCCAGGATTTGTATTCCAGCATGCCGTCCTTGGTGCTGCGCACCAGCTGTGGCCTCAGCATGCGCCAGGGCAGTCCCAGCCGCAGCACCGACTCCACTGCTGTCGCCCAGCTGCTCAGCGAGATCCTTCCTGAAGGGAAAAGGGACACACCTCTGGGACACAGGTGGGGGAAAGCACGTGAAGGCAAAGAAAAAGCTGAACAGTCACATGCAGTATAGCTGCTGCTGAGAGCACAGCACTGTTTTGTAGTGCAGGCACACACTTCTCACCCAAGCCTCAGCAGCTTTTCATAATTGCAACAAATCAAGGCTATGAGGCTGCAAACATTGAACAAAGGCAGGACACTAACTTCGGGTATTGCCTTAGAAATTTGCTGCCCATTTTAGCAGCTGCTGTAACAACTGAGCTGAATTCCTATAAACAGTTTTGCTGCCAGGGAAGAAAGCAAGAAAGCAGCTCTCCCCATGAGCAGTTCTGCCAGCCACCATATCCCTTTTCTCCCCCAGCCCACCCATGGACAGTTATCAGTGGTCACTGCACCAACACAGCACTCCTGTCTGCCAGAGAATAAGAGCTCTTGGTTCCTTCCTTGAGACTCTGACAGAGACAAATGCCAGGGAAGACATCCCTCACTTGGCTCTTCCCAGTGATTTCAGATTCCAGGGATGAAAGGGCCCTAGACACAGCCAGCCCTTCTCAAGTGACACAAGACATGTTCCAGGTCATCTTTTCCAAAGCTTCATCAGTATTCCAGCTGCACAGAATTCTTCTAGGACCAGTCTCAATTCCTACAGAGCAGGCTAATGACATCCTGCTTTTCCAGCACCCCCATGTTAGTGTCACTCAGAGACATCCACAGAGACTGAGTAACAGCAAATGACCACTGACAAGGTCTGATACAGCCTCCCCATGACACCTGGTGACAGCTGTCAGTGAGAGTCTCCCAGCCAGCCACAAACTGAACCTGGTCACTTCATCCCCATGCAAGCAGGCAAGGAGCCCACTCATCCCTCAGCTCTGAGTTACCTGTGTTGTCCCTGTCGTAGGCCTTGAAGGCACTGATGAGGGCTGAGGTGTGAGCAAACAGCTGCTCCCGCAAGGCTCGAAAGGCTGACTCCTCTACTCTGCTGATTCTGGAGGATCCACAACAGAGAAGCACGTGAAGGGCTTGACATCCATCACAACAAAAGCTGCACCTGCCCTCCCAGTGCTCTACCTGGCTTGTCCATGGATTGCCCGGACCCTCAGACAACTGAAAAATCAGCAACCTTTAGAAAAATCCCCTTGGAATTTTGTTACCATTCCCTTCTCAACCCTTGAGCTTTCCTCAGTAACTTGAGGTACAAAGCTTGGTCTCTCCTTTACAGTTACTATTTAGAAAACCAAGCTGTCAAATTTCATCTCCAGATTAAAACTTTCTAAAGGCTCGTGAAGTTTTCCCTTCGGGAATTTTGACTTGGCGAATACAGAGCAACTGGAAAGCCTTGCCTTTGGGTCATAGTGAGCATATGGGCTGTCTTGTTTGCTTGGTACTGAACAAAGTGGGGGATGAGGTCTGGTCCCAGCTTCACATAGGCTCCTCTGTTGCTGCCAATCTCATAGTAGTTCGAGGCTGAAAAGATGGTCAGCACCTAATGCCAAAACAGAGAGGCATTTGCAGTCAGTACATACATCCTGTAATATTTATATATGTGTAAACAACCAACCCGATCCCCTCCAGAGTGCACAGCCTGTGAAAGCACCGTGTTTTATGGAGAAGAAACTGAGTCAGGTGCCAGTTGGCCTGGAAGCCTTGCAGGTCTGAGTTCCTTGTGGGTGGCACTGGTCACTCCTGGATCTGGCCACATGCTGGGCTTCCGCAATTTTCCTGTGCTCTCTTCCAACAATTCCGCTCTCCAGAGTGCAAGTGCCCCGACAAAGCCACTGACCTGACTATGCATCTTCTGCAGGAACAGCTGCACTAAGTGAGGGCTGTGGCACAAGGGGGTTCAGATCTTGTCTCAAGCACCACACACAAGGACACGATTTGCCTGCACAGCCATGTCCCCAGCAGAGCAGGCGGCTCCAGGTGGCCCTGAACTAAGACTTCAGATGCAAACAGACTTCAGTTAACGCCCAGTAAGCCAGTTCAAGGATTCTGCACATGCTTAAAGCCCCACTGGAAGAAATGCAGAACTGAGACAAGCCACCCCCACAGAAACCCCACCCTGGCAGGATGGAAACTCAAGTGTCCTTCAGAGCACCCCCAGCCGACCTTGCGGTTGTGACAGAACTCGTAGCCCTCCTGCTTGCACTCGTGAGAGCGGATCAGGAACTGCAAGCTGTACTTCTCAAGGAACTTCTCCGTCACATCAGGCCCAAAGTAGCAGCCACCACCTCGCACCTTATTCTCTCTGCAGCCCTCCTGAGGCATGGGGTCGCTCCAGAGGATATCTAAAATCTGAAAGGATTGGAAAAGTTCAGTAAGCAAATACAGCTCAGTCTCTGAATCCCTCCCTAGACTGCTGCTATAACCAGAGTGCAAGGGAATAGATGTGTTTCCTGCATTCCAGCTGAAGACTGTTACGGACCTGGGCCACCTCAGAGGTGGCAGTACTGTTGGCCAGTAGCTACAGGCACATCCAAAGTGTCTGGGGAAGGAGGGATGTGCTTGTATCAGGCCTGATACAAGCTGTGCCTTTGCTAGCCTTAAGATGTCCAAGAGCCTTGCCTGTCTTCCTCCATCCCAAAACACAAGTCCTGGGGCAAGAACAGCCAGCAGATCCTGAGACCATTTAGCAGGCTTAGTATTAAATGTCTTTGTTCTCTAGCCAGGACATTGTGCAGCCTCCAGACATACAAGTGCTAACTCAGTAACACTGTTTGGATTAAAGCTTAATCTCTTTAATGCTGACTTCAATATACAGTGCTATAGTGAAAAGGTGTGCAGCACTGGAAAGTCACATGTAATGTCAGCTAAGCAACCCTGGTTTCAGAGCACACGGAAGAGTCTCTCAGGCTGGAAAAACAAGGAAAGGAAGTCCCCAGCTGCTCCTTCCAGGAAGTAAGAAAGGCACCCAACAAATCATCCCCACGGTCTCACAGAGCAGCCCTTCCTGTCCCTCTACCACTAAAGAACCAGCTGCTGAAGGAGACACCCGATGCACACCCAGCTCAGGACCCTGCTTAGACTCCTCACCTGCTTCCACTCCTCCTGGCGAGTCCAGCACGGCTCATCCACCTCCTTCAAGGAGACCATGCTGGAATAGGTGAGCTCCTCTGGCTCTGACTCGCTGATGTCCACCAGCCGGCGGCACGTGTCGATCTGTTCCTGCACCGTCTGCCGGAGCCACCTGGAGAACTCCGGCCTGTTGGCTGTGCTGGGAGCCTGGGCTGCCTGGGGCTGCAGAGATAACCTGGGAGCTGCCTCCTTCCCTGCTGCATCACTGCCTGAGGGCTTCTCCCCATTTATGGCCTGCATTTCTGCTTTTCTGTTCGAGTCCTTTCTTTTCTTCAGCCTTAACACGGAAATAAACTGGAAGATAGGAGAGAAATGGAGCTGATAACACAGCATGAAAACCCCAATCTTCAGCTCTAACATCTCCCACTGGCAGACTTCAGCCTCCAACCTCCAAGCCCCACTCCCTTCTGCCATCAGCTGCTGCTTGATTGTGGGTAACTATTAGTGCCATCCTCTCAGACAAGCCATCCTGGATTTACAGGGGGTTCACAGCTGGGCTCCACATCCATCACATCTCACTTTTCCTCATTGATTCATGCACATGGATTTCATCTGCAATGGGCACTATGCAGCAGAGCAAAGGGAGCATTAATGACTAATGCAAGAGTTGCATTTTATTTGGAGAAGGAAAGTGGTATTTCCCAACTAGAGAGTGAGGCAGAGACAAGTAAAAGGATTTATCAAAATCCTTCTGGAAATCTAGGGGGCAAAAACAGGCTAAGGAGCTGTAGGACAACACATCATCACTGCATTTTTACTTCACCACCAGCACATACTCAAGAAACCAACAGTGCTTCATCCCTTGACAGCTCATGCACACACACTAACAAACCAAAGCCTGTACTGAAATACAAGCTTGTCCAGCAAGACCATCTGTTAGATTTGTCTTGTCAACAGCTAAGCTGACATGGAGAAATGAGCTTCTCCTCACCACAAATCAGCAACTCTGATGTCTCTTGCAATAACTGGGAAATAAAACCTACTTTGTCCCTTCGAATTTTCTCAAGCATGTCCAGGTCAGTGGTGTCAGAGATGCCCCCATGAATAATGAGGACTTTCTGATCAATCAGGGTGGCCAGGGGCAGCCAGCAGAACACATTCTGAAACATCCTCAAGATTTTCTTCCCATGCACCTGGGAGAAATAAAACAAGAGATAAGGCATCAAGTCCTCTAAATGCACGTCTCACGTGGTAAAGGAGACACAAACATAGGCCTACCTTGTATTTCTGCATGACTTCCTTAGTGAAACCATAGCTAGAGGAACAGGAGAAAGGAAGCTCAGTGGGGTTTAGCACAAGGCCCTGGACACCGTGCTCAGCCCTGCACAGAAGCCATACCGTAAGTTCACCATGTGGTCCTCGTGGTTGCCGCGGTTGAGATGAACCTCCTTGGGATAGATGAGGAGGAAGGTAAAGAGGATAACAAGGATCTCAAGGGACTGCTTGCCTCTGTCTACAAAGTCCCCGTTGAACACGTAGGACTTGGAAGGGGAAGGAAGGCCATTCTGTAAAAGCAAGGAACAGGCAGATGTCACCAGAGAGCCTCCCCAAGGTGTCCATACACCCTCTCCCCAGCTGCAGTCTCCTGTCCCAGGCTACAACAGATCCCTGCTCTTCTTTACCCTGTGACCCCCAGCAGTGAAACTGGCACTCACAAAGAGTTGCCATTGGTATCAGCACTACAAAAATCCCATTGGCTCTAGTAAAACAGAGATCAGATTTCCAAGTCAGCAAGGGAATAAGCTGCTGATTTGTGAAGCCATTTAAAACCAATCAAATTGACTTTGAGAACTGCACATGAATGGTCCAATTTTGCAAAGGCTTCTCAACATGAACCATGGGATACAATAGCTAAACAGCCTCCCTGTCCAAATTTGGTGCCTACCTTGTAAAAGATGAGGAACAAGTCATCCAGCTGGCCATGCAAGTCTCCTGACAGGCACAAAGAGAAAAGTCACAGTGTGTTTACCTTGAACTTAAAAAATCACCAATACATAACCGCCTATGAACTATATCCTTTATAAAAGAATCACCACTGAAATAATTTGGAAAGTGCAAGTCTAGAGGAAAAGGACACAATGTAAGGCTTGAGCTCAAGTCTGAGAAGGACAGTAAAAAAACCTACACCATCTGCTGAACACCGATTTAGAAGCTTTGCTCATTTCTCTCTTGTGATGGCACAACATGGCACAACACTGTCATTAAAGGGGAGAAAGCTTTGCATTCAAAATAACAAACTAATTGTCATTTAACATAATATTGGAGAGAGATTTGTTTTCCAGAGGCTGACTGCATGCAAAAGTCTGTGCTGTTTTTCAGAAATACCTCAGCATTTTAACATTAGTCAGAGTAGGAAACAGTAAAAAGCTTGGTCTCAAATACACTTATAAGATGCAAAGATGTGTTAACATTCTGGATTTGCATGCATGCATGCACTGGTGCTCACCCAGAACAGCTCCAGGATTTTGCTGTTTAAATCATCCCAGATCACAGAACAGGTCAGACCACCACCAAGCCTTGTGACCAGTCCTCACCTGGGTGTGGTTTCCGTGGCTTAGTAAAATTACTCCGAGTTTGGGGTGAGAGAAAAAAGAGCAACCTGGGTATTTCAGACAGAGCCAGCCACCTCTAATGGCATGACACACTTTGCCAGGTTCAGTACAGAGGGAGCATTCTGCATCCTACCGTGTTCTCTGTGTCCCACCCTCCCACCGAGCATTCCACCCCAGGGGCTGCGAGGGACCCACCACACACGGTGACCTCCTCGCTGTAGCACGTGGAGACGTGGCTGATGTTTGGCAACTGCTTGAGGTGCTTCCTGGTCTCATGCAGGAGGTTTAAGACATAGCGAGCGTGGAGCTGCTACTGGGAGAAAGTGAAGGGATTAAAGCAGGAAATCAGAGGCCTCTGAGCAGCACCACTGCGGCTGCAGACTCCACCAGGACAGCCTGGATGGCAGAACCTCTCCCTGGGATGGCAGTCTGTGCTGACCTAGGGGCTCACAAAACGAGATGAGGGAAATACTAGCAAACAGCAGGATGGCAGACACTTGCCCGAGGCAGCCCAGCCTCAGCACCGAGGGGGCTGGCAAAGCCATACCCACTAGTCCACACCACCTCCAGGAGCAGCAGAAATTCCAGCCCAATATCACAGGTAAGAAGCTGCTCCTCTAGAACTTTCTCAGCTTTCCCACATTGAACCAGTCTGAGTTTCCACATGTCCTGCAGTGATAGATATGCTCAAAGCCAGGGTGCAGGCATTTAATAGAGCTGGGATATGAGACACCTTTGGTTTAGGAGTTCTCTTTGGAGAAGGAATGTTTGGCCTGTTTTGCAGTTCAGCACATCAACTGAGGGATGGCAGCAGAACGCTGCAGTTGTATGAAGGCTTGTCTTGTTCATGCTGGAGTGGTACACAACTCCCTCATGAAAAAACTCCCAATTTACATTTCAAATCAGAGTCCAACTTGCACAGCATAGAACACTGCAATTGGCTGTTTGCCTCTGGGCCATCCTATACTTATTTACAAATTGAGAAATTTGAACAAAAACCTGAAGTTTCAACATGAGCTGTTGCTGATTTTTCCCTTTAGAAATGAAATTCAGGTTAATATTGGTACGCCCCTAGGTAAAGTGTTCCATCTTATCAGGAGTATATTTTCAGAAAGAAGGATAGGCATTAGGAAATATCATATAGTTTCCAACCCCATTTTGTTTAACAGCCAAGCTTGTTACACTCCAGTCAACTGAGCTTAGTAAGAAAGCTGAGACCAAATTACCCATCCTCCAACCCTGCTCAGCCAAGGGGAAAGCACGGTACCTTTTTGGGATCCTTACTTGTTTCTGTTGAAAAGCTTCCAGCAAGGCTGTGGCATGGTCAGGGAGGAGAGGGAAGGAGAGCCGGGGTCCGATGTAGGAGTCTGGCACCTCTATGGATTCATAGTCACAGTATTTTTCCAGCTCTGCCTCTTTGTAACTTTCCCCGCTTACAAACATGCGGCTGATAAAATCCCCTGCACAGCAGGTTGGTGGGGTTGATTTGGGTTTTTTGTTAAAGGAAAGAAACAGACAAAAGAGTAGTTAATTGGCTCCAGGCACCATTCTAGTAATTTGCTAGAGAAGAGCTGTTTGGTTGGGCTGGCACTGAGAAGCCATCACAGCCATGGATGCTTGGTACTGCTACAAAACCTGCAGTGGGGGAAAGGTTGCAGAGACAAATCTCCATGTGCATTGTGCACCATTCTGTGAAACACAGTGAACTTTGTTGCCTCCTTCCAGCTCCTAAGAGCAGGAATTGCCCCACATCCCTTACCCAGCTCATAGTCTCCAGACAATTCACTCTCTATTCTTGATGCCATCACTCTCAAGACTCTTGGCCACATGTGCCATCCTGAAGATGGCCCAGCACTGGGCAATGAGTAACACAGGGTGCAGCCTTTGGAGCTGCTGGTGCCACATCTACAAACAGCCCACAGACTTACTCTCTTTGCTGCTGCTGGGTGTGAACTGGTCCATGAGGTAACTGAAGAAGTTGTGAAGCTGCAGGAAGAGAGAGAGCCCATCATTCACCCCAGAATGAAATTCAACAGAGCAGCAGCCTATCATGGTCTTCTTTCTGGAAAATTGCCTCTGCCCTTCTCATGCTGTCTGGTATGTACAGCAACTCTCATTGCACCAATTCAAGTTTTGACTATCTTGAGATGAAGTCAAAACAGTGGCTTTATCTTCAGCCACAGGCTGAGCTTTGAGCCCTTTCTGTCCCTGACAGCAAGGCAGCCATGTAAGAGAATTTTAACTGAGTTAAAACATAGCAAACAAAATAGACTTGCCTGTTGTGTTCAGAGTTCAGAAAAGCTCTGTTAAATGGCTCTTAGGGCTTGCTTCTTTTGAGGTTCATTACTTTGTGTTTTGTGCAACACAGGCAGGCAGGGAATCAATAGGTTAAAAAGCAGCAGGAAACCCAGCCCCTGACCACTGCAGCACTGGGAGAGTTCCCAGCCAGCAGCAAGAAACCCAGAGACTGGCACAGAAAGCACCTTCCTATGTGTTTTCCTTGCTGCTCTTTGTCTTGGCACCATACCTTGATCTGATCCTGCTCACAGGCATACTCAATGGATTGAAAGATCCTCCAGGTGCAGCGGCGCCGCATTTCCAGCCGAGCCACATGGCGTCGATACCACTGCTGGATCAGCACAGCTGCCTTGAAAGCTGGGGGGCAAGAACACAACCAGGCTGCTGAGCTGCACTGCCTGCAGCTGAGGTACCTGTAACAGCTCCTTCCCCACCCCTGAGCATGGAACAGAACCTTTCCTTTTCAGCAAAGAGCTTCTAGGAATTGTATTCTCGTGCCTAAGGGCAAAAAACCCTCTTCTGTTTGCCTTCTTTTTTGCAAGAGGTT